>LPNX010908561.1:925657-971783 GCA_001517045.1 Pseudotsuga menziesii
TAGTCTTTTGTCCTTTTAAAATGTGATACCTTATGGATTTGTTGTCCTCACCCCATTGGTCACTTTGGACTCCATATTACCATTATTCTTGGTCTTTGACTTACTATGGGTATGCTTGAACGATCATGTAAGGATGGAATATTTGAACCTAACTTAGGAGGAAAGGTATCACAAATATTGAAGTGGACACCATAACCTTGCTGTAGGCCAATAATTTCATATGAAAAGGCTCACTTGATGGCATGGGGCCCACACATAGTACATGAATCATAAAGGAGAAACACTATGGATTCAAACCATCTATTTTGACCTTGGACCATGTCTAAACTTATTATAACCATCCTTAATGTACTAAACTCAAAATGACCATCATATCTTGATAACATGACAATGATTCCTTTTACGAGACCTTTTTTGGTGTCTAAGGGATACAATGATGTCTCATGAGACCCATAGACAAACATTATGGTACAATACCCTACATTTTTGCATTGAGCCACATCATGGGCACCAAGAACTATGTATAGTGTTCTATATAACTTCAAAAATAGCACCATATCCCACTTCCAAACCAAATATTCCCTATGGAGGGTCAATATGGTGGTTAATTTGTGACCACACACATGGAGTAACATATCTCCATAGTAAAATGCTACAGTGTAAGGTCCTATATTTTTCATTATACCATGGAATATTGGTCCTCATGTTCAATCCCTAATGTACCACTTGGTGCAGGTCGGGTAGACCATAGCCAACCCCAACCAGCACTTCCAGGATCTAGGGGCTCCTCCACTTAGAAGGACTTCCCAACTTAGCCTAATGGCCAAATTCTGCTTCAAATATTACCTCCCTGCAATTTTTCCTCCACAAACGTCATCCCAACACTCTGTTTTCACAAAAGAGTTTCTACTGTCAGGTTGTGGGATGCAAAACCTCAAAACATCAAAAGCCACATTCTGCAACTTTCATTCCACAATGACCTTCCTGAAATCGGATTTCGGGATGCAGGATGTGGAATGCACACTTCCCAAAGTTTCTCCCCTGAAACTTCCTCCCTGAAATTATTCCCCCGCAATTCTCCTAGCCGTTAGATCTTTTTAGCCTTCACTCCAACCGTCGATCTTCTTTTTGATGCAGACCTCTCAAATCTCTGTGGATCTGTTAACCTCATTGCAACTTCAATTGCAAGATTCCTCTGGACTGTCTGATCTTGATCTGCGGACTCGATCTCCACTGTTCGTTCTCTGCAAAAACTTGTTAAGGAAGAAAACCTATGGGTTGCACCGATTAATCATGAAATTGATCAATCCAGCCTGCAATCTTCCCGATTATTTAGCCTAACACTCTTATGCATGCATCTAAACTCTATTACAACTATTCAAGTAAGAAATTGATGCGTGAATACAGTAACTTCTCAGAAATACACAAATGTTTAGGAAAACACCGAAGTCGGCTCTATAAGATACATAGTTCAACATAGCACATGCATAAAGGCTAAACAACCCAACACCACCCGATTAATCCTTATATTAAGAAACAAAGGAAAATGCACACAGCTTGGATCTCTCTCCTTCTAATTCTTCAAAATATTTACAAGTAGGAATCAGACATAGGTCTGTCCCCTCTGTGCAAATTCGTAATTCTAAATGTTGAAGAGAAGAACCCCCTCTACATCTCTAAACTGTCTATTTATGCTAAAATTATACTCATATCCTGAGTGGTCCTGTAACTGAAAAAAACACTATGACGCGTGATGAAAAATTCCTTGTCTGAAACAAATTACCGGCAGCTTGATCTCCACGCAGGGAGTCTTGATTCACAATGATTCCCTACGCCGCTAATAAGACTATGAATCGACACAAAATGGTTACAAAAGATGCCATAGTATGTGACCAATTTATCATGTTATAACTAGGTCTTGTTCTTAGTTTATCTGTTCTTTTTTTTCTAATTTTCAACTGTTTAAAATGATTTTACATTTTATGTTGATTTTAAGAATTTTTGACAATCGGTAATTTTTGTTGGATTTAATGCTTTTAATGGTTGAATTATTTCATTGTTTTAGTTTTAAGGTTTGTATTTTGGGATTATTAGTTAATATGTATATTTTTAAGCTTTCAAAAACTTATAATAAAAGTTTATTCCAAGTTTTGTTTTATAATCTAACCTTGATTTTTGAGTCCTTTGTCAAATATTTTCATGAGATTCCGCTCTGTTTTTCTTGTTTTTGTCATTATCATTGGGAGTAGATTACAAGGTGATGGAAACTAATTATGGAAATAAAAAGAGGGTTTTGTCCACAACAGATTCATTCACAAAAACCTCTCTCAGTTTTGCAGCAGCTGTTATCGTTTGAGAGATTCAAATTCATCTTTGTGGCCTATTTTCAGGGTTTGAATTATTTAATAATTTCTTGTTTTAGTCACCAATTTCCAGCACGTATTCCGATCAATTGAAGGGGAATGTTTAAAAAATAAGAGAGGTTTTTGTTCATAACAGAATCATTTAATAAAACCTCTCTCATTTTGTGCACAGGTATCCTGGATCGAGAGATATGGAGGCGTATTTGAGACCCATTTTTCAGAAATTTGCCAAATTTCCCAGAAATATGATTTTGCTATTTTTAGCCAATTAGTTTTTAATATTTGAAAGTTGGTTAGTGTAATTGCTGAGTAGTTTCAAATTTGACCTAAAGAAGTGAATGTGGAACTACTTCATATTATATCTTTGTAATTATATAAGGAAGAGAGGCATACAGTACAATGGTTCGAGTTTTTTGCAAGGGGAGGCTCAAAAGCTACTATGTCAAGCTAAGATCCAAACTCTCATGTAATTTTCATGACTGATTATGATATATATCACTGATAAGCCCATATTATTTTCATTTTCCGGTTTCATTTATGATTTGTTAAATCACTCAATGTGCAATTTCATTTCCTGTCTAATGTCTTATTCATGAAGTACTTGTAGGTTGTGGGTGAAACTCCGTTAGCTTTCTCTATGTTTTCTGGTTTATTCGTTATATATGGTTCATCTCAGTCTCTGATTTTTATATGATTTAGTACATGTTTTAGCTTGTTTTATGTTACCCTCTTGTTTATGAAAATTTCAGACCAAAAACAATACAAAAAGATAGTTTTACTTATTTTATTTTAGAGATTGTGTTGGCTTGTTCTTCTTGTAGTCTGGAACAATTTCTGGAACTAACATCTTTGGTGCCATTTACAGGGACAAAGCTGAAGTATATCTTCCCTGGGATATCATTATTCATCTAATTTTGAGAGGTGAAGAAAGTCATAAAATCTTTTAGACTACAATTTTTCACCGGTGACTCCACGGATTCAAGATGTCAATGAGCATGGAAGACATTGTGGCTGCGAGGTATGCTTTCTGTGATTTCTCACATATTGTTGGTTTTCCACATCCAGTTCTTTCTATAACTGAGTGGGGTTACTAACTTCCTAGATTCAGAGGAAACAAGTATGAGCATCCTCGTGAGCACTTATTAAATTTTCATAAATGGATGCTTGGACATGATTTTATTCATGAGGATGTCTTAATCAAGAAGTTTAGATTTTATTTAGAAGATCATTCTCGTGAATGGTTTCAATCCTTTCCCATTGCTAGCATTCATTCTTTGAAGGAGTTTCATACTGTTTTTCATCATCATTATCAAAGATTTTATTCGACAGATCTTCTATTTGAAAATTGTTGTGAGGAATATGAATTGCATGATGATATTGAAGATATAGATAGAGAAGATTTGGTCCCTCACAATCTTCATCAGTTCTCTAATTATCTTCAAGATGATAGGGTTTCCTATAAATATGAACTAGAAGTGAATAATGAAGAAGCTGAAGGTTCTTCTATTATCATTAATTCTTATTATTATAAACCTGAAGATTTGGTTTCTTTAGATATAAAACATAATGATCTGTTGTCTTTTGGTCAAATACCATTGGAAATCAGTAAGGGCAATCCCCAACTTTCATATTTGCAGACAAAAGAAAATTGTGCCAAACATGAAGAACTGGATTTGCAGAGATCATCTATTTTTAAGAAGGAACATCAAGAGGACTTTCTTTCTCTTTATGTACCCATTACTTCAAATCTACATAAAAATGATGATAATGATGAGGAATATCATGCTAATGTTTTTTCAAATCATCCTTTTTATGATGAATATGATGAAGACATTGACGTTTTAGATCGGAAGTTTCATGATCAGCAGAAATCGATTGTAGGTGAATTATATTCCAATCTTTTTATTAAACAATAAAAAGTTCTGAATTGCTTTGACTCTCAAATTGATAGTAGCTCGACTGTAGATACTTTGAATATAATATTAGATGTGTCTAATAGCCATGGCCATGATAACTTTGCTGCTCAAAACCATTATGAAAATATGCCAATTTTTTATGGATATAAAGAAATACTACAGCCATTCTTTCAATCCTCATTAGTTAAGCAACACTCTTCAGAAATCAGTCAGCTTGAGTTAGTGGAAGATATAAAACAATATAACCTCAACAGAATTGAAGATTTTATATATATTTCTCTTATGGCATTATCTCATGGAGTATTGAGAATTGAGGACACCCATTTGCAGTCCTTTCTTTTTGAACAACATGAAGGAATAATTTTGCATGAGTTTTATGATCCCGTGGCTTCTTGGATGGAGTTGTATTTTTCAAAGGTTTCTAATGCTCCAACTTTTGGCATACTTCCTATTTCCAGTCATAAGTATCAGCTGCCTACAGACTCTTTATTGCATTTATCACATCTTTTGTGGGTCTTCTCAAACAATAACATGCATGGAATTATGATTCTCAGTCAAATGGTTTCTTGGCTTCATTGGAAGTATGATTACACTTGATTGGGTTGTTTTCTCCGATTAGAAGTAGGAGTAAATAACAGAATAAGCTCACTATACGAGCATGTAGATTATTTTCAGTGTGTTAGTTTGTAGCAGTATTTTGTCATTTCAGAGGTATGCGTTCAGGGTTTGAGAAAGTTGTAGAGATTTGGTAAATGACTCCATCACCCAATGAATAAGACACAAGGTCTACAGGTTCTTGAAGCCTCACAAGGAGGACTTCATCCTACAACAAGAGCCAGATGTTATAACTAGATCTTGTTCTTAGTTTATCTATTCTTTTTGTCCTAATTTTCAACCATTGGTTTAAAATGATTTTACATTTTATGTTGATTTTAAGAATTTTTGACAATCAGTAATTTTTGTTGGATTTAATGCTTTTAATGGTTGAATTATTTCATTATTTTAGTTTTAAGGTTTGTCTTTTGGGCTTATTAGTTAATATGTATATTTTTAAGCTTTCAAAAATTTATAATAAAAGTTTATTCCAAGTTTTGCTTTATAATCTAACCCTGATTTTTGAGTCCTTTGTCAAATATTTTCATGAGGAGATTCCTGTAGCAGCTCTATTTTTCCTGTTTTTGTCATTATCATTGAGAGCAGATTACGAGGTGATGGAAAATAATTATGGAAAACCAAAAGATATTTTTTTCCAAAACAGACTCATTCACAAAAACCTCTCTCAGTTTTGCAACAGCTATTATCATTTGAGAGATTCAAATTCATTTTTGTGGCCTATTTTCAGGTTTTGAATTATTTAATAATTCCATATTTTAGTCACACATTTCTAGCACGTATTTCGATCAATTGAAGGGGAATTATTAAAAAAAAGAGAGGTTTTTGTTCATAACATAATATATTAAGAAAACCTCTCTCATTTTGTGCACAGGTATCCTAGATCGAGATATATAAGGTGTATTTGAGACCCATGTTTCAAAAATTCGCCAAATTTCCCAGAAATCTGATTTTGCTATTTTTAGCCAATTAGTTTTTAATCTTTGAAAGTTGGTTAATATAACTGATGAGTAGTTTCAAATTCGACCTAAATAAGTGAATATGGAACTACTTCATATTATATCTTTGTAATTATATAAGGAGGAGAGGCATACAATACAATGGTTCGAATTTTTTGCAAGGGGAGGCTCAAAAGCTACTATGTCAAGCTAAGATCCAAACTCGTGTAATTTTCATGACTGATTATGATATATATCACTGATAACCCCATATTATTTTCATTTGTTGGTTTCATTTATGATTGGTTAAATCACTCAATGTGCAATTTCATTTCCTGTCTAATGTCTTATTCATGAAGTGCTTGTAGGTTGTGGGTGAAACTCAGTTAGCTTTCTCTATTTTTTCTGGTTTATTCGTTATATATGGTTCATCTCAGTCTTTGATTTTTATATGATTTAGTACCTATTTTAGCTTGTTTTATGTTAACCTCTTGTTTATGAAAATTTTAGACCAAAAACAATACAAAAAGATAGTTTTACTTTATTTTATTTTAGAGATTGTGTTGGCTTGTTCTTCTTGTAGTCTGGAACAATTTATGGAATTAACACATCACATTGCTAGCATGCCACGATGCTCCCGCATCATACTCGCAAGGTAGAAAAATTATGAACCCCTGTTCATTAGAACAACTATAGTGAAACCCTTGGCTTCCAACTATTCAATGCTCATCCAAGTAGAATCCTCTGTTGGTCGCTTCTTCCACTTGACCAAATACTCCAGATAGTCCTTCCTCCTTGTACTCTTCATCACCTTAGTGTCCAGAATGGCCTCAAATTCCAATGGTTGTGTTACAAGCATCTGCCTCACCCATTGTATGTCTTCATTAATATCTTCACCTTCTGCAAAGGTTCCAGCATCACCTTCTACATAAGGATATAGATCTGCTACATTAAAGATTAGTGAAATACCCACTCTAGTAGGAATATCTAACTCATAAGAATTTGCTTAAAATTTCCTGATTATCCTGCAGGGTCCAATCTTTTTTCATTTTCAGCTTGTTATACTCCCATTTTGGAAATCTGTCTCTCTTTAGATATGCTAAGACCAAATGTCCTACTTCATTGCTATTTTCTCTCCTTCTGGAATCTGCTCTGGCTTTGTAATTGGTGTTATTCTATTGTATCATTTCTTTCACTTGCTCCTACAGTTCACTAATTCTTGTAGAAAACTCTCCTCCATCAGCACTTTGTTTCTCCAATTGACCTAAGTCATGAATTTCACACACTCCTCTTAGATGCATTCCATACAGAATTTGAAATGGACTCAACCCTATGCTTCTGTTTGGTGAATAATTATAGGCAAACTCATCTTGAGTTAATACTCTATCCCACTGCTTAGGAATCTCCCTAATCAGACTCCTCAACATGTTTCCCAGACTCCTATTAACTACCTCGATTTTTCCATCAGACTGTGGGTGATATGCTGCACTGAATTTCAGGCTGGTACCCAACTTCTTCCACAAGGTCCTCTAGAAATGACCTATGAAATTCACATATCTGTCTAATACAATGCTTCTAGGTAAATCATGTAGCTTCACAACTTCATAAAAGAAAAGGTTGGCAATGTGTGTGGCATCACTAGTCTTGTAGCATGGAATGAAATGTTCCATCTTAGTGAATCTATCCACAACAACAAAGATAGAATCATTCCCCCTATGAGTTCTTGGTAAACCCATAATGAAATGCATGCTCACAGAATCCTAAGGCCTAGTTGGAATAGGCAATGGTGTATACAATCCTGTGTTCTGACTTCTCCCCTTGGCACTATGGCATACTTTGCATCTACTTGCAAAGTTCTCAACTTCAGACCTCATCCTTGTGCAAAAATAAAAATCTCCCAACTATCCAAAGGTTTTATCACTTCCAAAGTGACCTGCCATACCTCCATTATGTTTCTCCTGTATCAAGCTCTCTCTCATTGAACACCTTAGTACACATAGTTTACTATTTTTAAAGAGTAACCCATCCTGTAGGGTATACTCCATCCATGGATCTTTGTGTATAAGCCTTGTAAGAATCCTAGAAATCAAGGTTAGCTTCATACAAATCTCTCAAATGCTCAAATCCCAAGACTTGGATCTGATTCTCTTGCATAATAAACAGTCTCCTACTCAAGGCATCAGTTACCCTGTTTGACTGTCCACTTATGTGTTTCAACCCAAAGGTAAAGATCTGTAAGAACTCAAGCCACTTGACCTATTTCAGGTTCAACTTAGGTTTCTGCATAATATACTGCAATGCATGGTTGTCAGAATACAACACAAATTCTTTGGCCATCAAGTAAGGCCCCCAATGCTTCATTGCTTGAACAATATCATAAAACTCCTTGTCATAAGATGAATACTTCTACTTGGCATCATTCAACTTCCCACTGAAATATGCTATAGGCCTATCCTCCTGACTGATTTCATCTCCGATTGCTAACCCACTAGCATCACACTTCACTTGGAAAAGGTTGTTGAAGTCTGGAAACTTCAATACTGGTTGTTCAGTGGTCTTCTTCTTCAAGAACTGAAAACTATTTTCAGCCTCTGCTGTCCATTGAAATGGTTGTCTATCTTTCTTAATTGTCTTAATGATAGATGTACAAATACCAGTGAAGTTCTTTATAAATTTCCAATAGAAACTTTCCAATCCATGAAATCTTCTTACCTCAAATATGTTCCTTAGTGAAGGCCAATCAATGATTGAGTGCACCTTTTTTGGATCCATCTTCAACCCTTCTCTTGAGATAAAAAAACCCAAATATACTAGCTTTGTCTTCATGAATGTGAACTTCTTCACATTTATCAACAAATTTTCCTGTTACAGCCTCTCTAAAACATACCTCAGATGCTTCATATGCTCTTCTTCTGTTTGGATGAAAACCAAAATGTCATCAAGGTAAACTATCACAAACTTACCTATGAAATCCCTCAAGACTTTAATTCATCAATCTAATAAAAGTGCTTGGTACGTTGGACAATACAAAAGGCATGACCAACCACTCATACAACCCATCATTTGTCTTAAAGGATGTTTTCCACTCATCTCCTTCTCTGATTTTGATACGATGATATGCACTCTTCAAATCCAGTTTTGAAAAGCAGATTGCCCCACTTAGGCAATCCATCATGTCATCCATCCATGTTAATGGAAATCTATATTTAATAGTGATATTGTTAATTGATCTAGAGTCAGTACACATCCTCCACTCACCATCCAGGATTTGGTGTCAGTACTACTGTACTGCACATGGAATTAGACTCTTCTGTACCAATCCCTTGTCCAACAATCCTTGGACCTGCTTCCTCAATTCTTCATTCTCTTGAGGTGTCAATATGTATGCTTCCTTGTTTGGTAAAATGGATCCCAGAATAAAATCAATTTGATGACTTATATCCATTCTTGGTGGTAATTCATTGGGTAAATAATCCACCACAATGTCACTAAACTCACTCAACATCTCTTGAATCTCCTCAGGTAGACCTGCCATGCTGGTCTTCATCATCACCACTCTTTGCTTACATACCATAGCATAGTTAAACTCTTCTTTCTCAACTTGTTGCAGGTATTCCTTTCTTGACAACATCAAAACTTTAGGTGCTAACTGTCCTGTTGTACTACCTTCTTGCAAAGGGTGCAGTACACGTGTTATCCCATTCCACTTGAAACTATGATAGTTACTCCTACCATCATGAGTTACTTTCTTATCAAATTTCCACGGTATTCCTAATAGTATATGGAAAACATCCATGGGCATCACATCACACATAATCTTGTCCTTATATGGACCTATTTGGAAATCAACTACACACTGCTCACTCACCAGGATTTGATGTCCTTTATGTAACCAAAATACTTTGTATGGAACAGGATGCTTGGTCTTTTTCAAACTCAGCTTTTCCATTGTCTCTATGGAAACAAGATTGTCAGTACTTCCACTGTCAATCACCATCTTACAACACTTCCCTTGGACTTCACACATAGGCTTGAATAAATATTTCCTTTGAGCAGGGTCTACCTTCTCCTTCTTAGGTTTCACAAGACTTTATTCATCATTAATGAATCTCCTGTCTCAGGAAACAATTCCTCTACTATTGATTTATCTTGCTGCTGCTCATTCTCAGCTACATAGGCTCCCCTCTATCCTACGTCTTCTTTTCCTGGACATTAAAATTACTTATGCCCCAACTGGTTGCATTTGTAGCAGCGAACGATAGCCTCTCTTCCTCTTCCTCTACCTCTACCTCCTTGTTAATGTCCTCTTATGCTAGAATCACCTCCTCTACCATGTTTCTCTTGCTGGCTAGAGTTATTGGACTCTCCTCTCTATGGTCCAAATCTTCCTATTCCAGGAACTTTCCCTCTTCCTCTAGCTGAACCATGACCCCTATTGAAGTTGTGCTTCCTTGTTATCTTTTATTCTTCCCTTAAGGAACATTGATACGCCTCCTCCATTGTCCCGGGCTATATCATACTGATCTCTTCTTGGATATGCATCCTTAGACCATTAACATATCTAGCAACCTTCTCAACTGACTCTTCCACATATCCATCCCTTAGGTTTACTCTGTAAAACTCCTCAGTGTACTCTCTCACTGTTAACAATATTTTCCTAAGGTTCTGTAACATAATTAATTGGTAATATTTGGGAAAAAACTTAGCCCTCATCTTTTCCACCATCCCATCCCAACTTTTTATCAACGGCTTATTCTTCCTCCTTCTTTCTATTTGCACACTATCCCACCACAAGGATGCCCTTTTAACCTCATCACAACCAATATGAATCTCTTGTATTATTCTACCTCATCATACTCAAAGTACTTTTCCAGCTCACTGATCTAGTCAATGAGATGCTTCGCGACGAGAATTCCATCATAGGTAGGAAAGTCCAGTCTCAGCCTTGAATTTTCTCCCAGAATAGATCTAAAATATCTTAACTTCGGTGTTTCCTTCATAGGTGCAGCTTCTTCTCTTTGGTCTTCATCCTTGTTGTAATCTCACGGATCACAGAGGGTTACCAATAATACACATTAAAAGCATACAGACATAACAGAGACAAGAGACAAGAATGTAGGTGTAGAACATCAGAGTATATTATATTATAAGGGTCCATACAAAAACAGAACTAAACCAAGTTCTCATCTGGCTCAACAGCCTAATATATATGATTTACAAATAATTACATATAACTACTTGTCAGTTTGGTCAACCGACATGACCTTATGCGGCCGACCTAATCTCTAATTAGTCGGCCAATAGACTTAGTCGGCTTACCGACTAGCTCCTCCAACATCTCCCCTAGGAAAAAAACTTTCTTCGTCCCGAAGAAATAGGGGAGGTACTCAAAACTCTTTTACTGTCTAATGTAGTTTTTTTCTTGTTTGTCTTTTATGGGATATGAAGTCGGATGGTTGGTCATTTTTGTATGCATACTTCAACACTTGCTTCTGCTATAACTGCTAGTTGATGTTGGAATTCTGTCCAACTTTAAAGTACTTTCTAGATGTCGATGGTTAGTGTTGTAATGCTTGATAACGTCGACATCTTCTCCTAAATGGAAAGGTCTGCTATTCTTTCCATTTCAGGTCCCATGAACTGGTATTTTTCTTCTGCTGTCTCCCAAAGCCTTTTCATCTGCGGGAATATGGTGTCTAATTTCTCCAATCTTGGGAGTGCCTACTACACCCACTGTTGTGCTTGTCTCTCGAGTCTCTGTAGTTTCATTGTCTCCAACACTATTTGATCTTGTCTTGTGCTTCTCAATGCTTCCTCAGTGTTCTTTCTCTTTTCTAATGCTTGAATTTGTTGTCAAGTCTGTCGGGTCTACTGAAAGACTTGCCTGTAATAAGTAGGCCAGTCCCGTAGTACCCCTTTTGTTATGATAGACTCTTCCATGTGGTATTGTAGCACTTTGTATGCTTCTGAGAAGGCTGTGTACTACTGCATCAATAATCTAGATGTTTCTTCTTTTTGTTCTTCTTTTGTATTTTGCATCTGTGCTTGTAGGGTCGACACCACACTCTCAAATAGTTGATATGCCTTGTTAACACTCCATTTTTAATAGTTGATTTAAGGGCCTGATGGAAGTTTGGTAAGAGTCCCAACCCCTCAAATTTCATGTGACCACCCTTCAACGAGGAAAGCGGCAAGTGTATTGTAGCATTCAACATGATTCATATTCAAGGGATGCAATTGATCAAAGGTGGATCAACGGTTTTGAACCGTTTCACACGAGCAAACTTGCACGATCAAAGATTCTATCCTGGATTGAGAAACATGTTAAAGACTGGCGGATTTCAATGGTTGACATGAATTCTGGGGAAGATCTATGGCCTAAAGTAATTTCGCAATCCATACTTGTGTGGGTAAAACCATAATCTCAAATAACGAAAAGGTGTATAGGTCGCAAAGCTTCACGGACACAATGAAGAAGGAGATAGATCTATGGTTACGGTTCAGTTTGCAAGGAAAACTAGCACAGACGAATATCTGAGTTTCCCGTTGCGAAAAAGGTGGCAGGGCCCACTCTAATCGATGGCTGCAGGAAGGGTCGAGCTAGATCATCGCCTCAGAATGTGTCATGATCCCAAAATTGCCAGCGGTGTTCAGAAGAGAAAAGTTGGCGGTAGGATGCGTGGGACGTGGACGGCGAATATAAGGGATTCCTTTGATCGAATGACTGAGAAGACCCCCAAAGTGTAGATCTCCCATCCAGTGTGGAAATGACAGCAGAGGAGGCATTCACGCATGTAATATGCCTCATCGCAGATTGGCCAATTCCTTCGACGCTATTCGGGATATGCCTAGGGAGGAAGTCTCATCCAATGGCACAAGTTTCTTGGGTTGCAAGTATGGAACGTGGTTCATTTCATAGGAAGCTGTGAGAGAGATAGAGGTTTGATTCACTGAGGTGACAGACCTAGCATTTACACGAGGCCGAACAATAATACGAACTAGAACTGCCCGATGCCAGCATCAAGGTAATTAAAAGGGAGAGGGATAGTCAAATCCACAGCCCTTGGAACCATCTTGACAACCTCGTGTAAACGGTGTGGAATTTGAACCATACTGGATGATATGATTGAACATCATGAAGGAAGATCTCCGCCCTAGCATCGCACATGCCGCAATCACAGCTACTTTAAAGGTATACCCATTGCCGAGCCGTCCTGCTCACAATATATAGCACCATCTTCTGAAGGTCTGTAAGACATGGAATTGTGTATATAAGAAGAGATATAGGGTGGAATTTCGAGAAGCGTTGAAGTTCTTCTTAGACAACCATGGTTGTGTGGTTCGAGAAGTTAGTTCGGCATGGAGTACTCTTGGTAGGCAAACATGAATCTACATTCTAGTTATCCTTATTAGGAAATCACCAACCACTGGGGCACAGATGTTAAACACCAAGAGGGGTTCACCCGCTTTTACACTACTAGGTCTCTGTAGGTGCAGTAAGCGGGTTTTGATATCCCTACGATGTCCTTTCAACACTCATGATTGTAGTCACGACCTTCGAAGTCCCAGTTGACAGTGGTGGCAGTGCTGTTGGAGCGAATGCTCGTACTGGGATCAGATGGGTTCGGATCCTTCAACACCGTTCCTGGGGTCTCCACTTGGCAGCTTGGTCATGGACGAGGAGAAGGTCAAGCACACACCTGGCTACATGGCTCATGGAAAGATCCTCCTCATAGGAGGAGGAATATAGTACAAGGATGATAAGCTTCTTAAGTCGTTTATCATCACCAAGCATTTGGCCACCCTTTCTCCGGCCTCCTTTTATAGTAGTGTTACCCAACGGAGGATGAGGTAAGGAGAATGGTAGGGAAAAGGATTTGGGCCTTCTTGTCATCCTTTGATCAACATCCTCTGGCTGGACAAGGAGACCCAAAATGGGTCCCTAGCAGCTTGTGTGGGAAATAGACCATCGGCATGCTGCATGGGAATCATTTTCACGAAGCAAAATGGTGGGAGGATGTGTGCTGTCAGCACGCATTTTCACGCACTACATCTCCATGATGTTTGTTTATATTTTAAAAAAGTGGTGATAGTCCACTCTTTGCACAGTTAGTGCCTAATGGCAACTTGTAACAGCTTTTTATTCTGTAGTCTTAGTGATAGGATTGTATAAAAATGCTCTCGATAGAGGGAGAAAGGAGTTAGTGAATTGGATGGGGAAAAAATCCCGGGATGAAGCTCCCATTTGTAAAGCTTGATACTTGTGTATGAATAAATTGCAGTGAAAGACTGTTACTCACAGCAGAGATTCCTGTGTTGTTGTTTTTCCCAATAAGTACTTTTTTTTACGTGTAAATGTGTTTCTTGTTTCCACTCCATTTTGTTTATTGATTTTCATGTCTGCAACATAGGGTTTAGTGGTTCAGAATTCATACTTATTATGCTCCAACTATTGTTTCAAGCATTCAACAATGGTTCTTCTAAAGTTACATCGAATTCATCTCACTGGTGCTCCATGCGATGGATTGTCCCTCCTCGTCCTCTCAATTTCTCGCTAAAATCTCCTGATTGGGAAATCAATAGCTATCTTGCCTCCGTTTGTCACCTTTCGTCATTCTTTCCATTTGTAATCAATTTCTTGTGAAGGTTTTAACTCCATTTTCCCATGGTCCCTTGCCCTTGATAATCCCACCATGCACCTTCCTCAACATACTTTGCCCCATTTAGGATCCTAGCCCCCTGATTATGCTGATTGAAAATCCTATACGGAGTAGACTCTGGTGACACACAAGATTGACAACCTTATGTGGAGGTACTCTAGCAACCAACGAGAGATCCCTCTTTGACTGTGCAGGGCCGAAGGCGCAGCCTAAAGTTGTTTTTTTGTTACCTAGGAGCGAGCCTTCTACAACCTTGGGCTCAATTCTGATGCTAACAAACTGGCGCCGGGGCTGGGGATGAACTTGAAGATCCTCCCTGGGAAGAACGATAAATATTTAGATCTGACTGTTGATGGTGAACAATCAATCAGACACCAAGAAGGTTGAGCACTTTTCACTTGGTGACTCCACTCTTGAAGGATTCAGACTTCAGCGACTCCGCTAGTGATGTGATATAGAAAATCTAGTGACCGAGGAAGGCTAGCCGATCCTTCCTGGAAAATGGACCCCTCATAAAGCTCAGAAATGCATGGCGGAAGGTCCAAGCACTTGAATCTGCGTTTCTTCCAGGATGCCTTATCCTATATTGTAATTTTTCTCTTATCTTTTCTTGGATTTATCAAAACAATCTTCTATGGCGCAGCTCATCCTAAGCTGAGCCATGAATATATTCCTGTTTATCCTTCTTTACGAACCAAAAATGTTGCATCATCTTGTACATCTAATTTCAGCCTAGATCTTTATCTGGGGGTGCCCGATGTCAAAGGACACTGCTGTGAAATTCATGAAACCTCAGACGATAGTTCAGCTATCATACCTAACCTTGTCTCCCCCATTTCTCCAAGCCGATATAAACCGCTGCAATTGCCTCCTATCCTCCATGATTTTTCCGCAAAATATTACAAATACCTCCCCAAGTTTGACGGAGAATCTAAAGACTTGACTGCTGAGAAACATGTACAAGCCTTTGAGCATTTCTCTGATCTGTTTGAGATAGAACATGATGATTTTTGCATGCGGACGTTCACTCTATCCTTGCAAGGAGATGCCAAAATTTGGTTTAAATAGTTGTAGCCTGAGTCCATCAACACTTGGGAAGAGGTGTCTTGCATATTCTTGAGGTTTTGGGGTAGGAGTCGGCCACTGGAGAAAATAATTTTAGAGTTTTATTCTTTGAGGAGACATAAAGGTGAGGCCCTATCCAGTTTTAACAAAATATTTGCAATATTTTATTATAACATGCCTAAGGAAGTTCAACCTCTTGAGAATGCTACTAAGATCTATTATGCAGTTGCCTTCCCTCTTGACCTATCCTTGCTTCTTTTGGAGAGAAAATCGACCACCCTGCAGCGGATGTTCGCTGATTGCTTGGAGGTTGAGGAAAACCTTAAGATGTCTAGGAAGCTGTCAGATCAGGATAGTGGTGGTGAAATAAAATATAGATATAAATTGGTTGGGCCCTACAAGCAAAAGAAGGAACATGTCATGATCCCAAAACTACCCGTGTTGTTCAGAAGAGAAAAGTTGGTAGCAAGATGCATGGGATGTGGACGGCGAATATGAGGGATTCCTTTGATCGGACGGCTGAGAAGACTCCTAAAGTGAAGATATCCCATCCAGTGTGGAAATGATGGCGGGGGAGGCATTCACACATGTAATCTACCTCATTGCAGATTGGTCGATTCCTTCGAATCCATTCAGGATACACCTGGGGAGGAAGTCTTGTCCAGTGGCACAGTTTTCTCGAGTTGCAAGTATGGCACGTGGTTCGTTTCGGAGGAAGCCATGAGAGAGATAGAGGTTTTCTTCATTGAGGTGACATACTTGGCATTTACATGAGGCTGAACAATACTACGAACTAGAACTGCCCGATGCCACCATCAAGGTAATTGAAAGGGTGAGGGATAGTCAAATCCACAGCCCTTGGAACCATCCTGACAGCCCCACATAAACGGTGTGGAATCGGAACCATACTGGATGATATGATTAAACATCAGGAAGGAAGATCTCTGCCCTGGCATCACACATGTTTCCATCGCAGCTGCTTTAAAGGTATCCCCCTTCTCGAGCTATCCTTCTCACAATATATAACACCATCTTTCGAAGGTCTGTAAGACATGGAATTGTGTAGATAAGAAGAGATATAGGGTTGAATTCCGAGAAGCGTTGAAGTTCTTCTTAGACAACCATGGCTATGTGGTTCAAGAATTTAGTTTGGCATGGAGTATTCTTGGTAGGAAAACATGAATATGCATTTTGGTTATCCTTATTAGAAAATCACCAACCATCGGGGCACATATGTTAAACACCAAGAGGGGTTCACCCACTTCTACACTACCAGGTCTACAGAGGTACAGGGCACGGGTTTTGATATCCCCGCGATGTCCTTCCGACACTCACGGCTGCAGTCACGACCTCCGAAGTCCCAACTGACAGTGGTGGCAGTGCTGTTGGAGTGAATGCTCGTACTGGGATTAGATGGGTTTGGAGCCTTCAACACCGTTCTTGGGGTCTCCACTTAGCAGCTTGGTTATGGATGAGGAGAAGGTCAAGTGCACACCTGGCTACATGGCTCACAAAAATATCCTCCTCATAGGAGGAGGAAGATAGTACAAGGATGATAAGCTTCTTAAGTCGTTTATCATCACCAATCATTTGGCCACCCTTTCTTCGGCCTCCTCCTATAGCAGTGTTAACCGATGGAGGATGAGGTAAGGAGAATGGTAGGGAAAAGGATTTGGGCCTTCTTCTTAGCATTTGATCGGCATCCTCCGGCTAGACAAGGAGACCCAAAATGGGTTCCTAGCAGCCTGTGTGGACAATAGACCATCAACATGCTGCATGGGAATCATTTTCACGAAGAAGAATGGTGGGAAGCTCTGTGCTGTCAGCTCGCATTTTCACGCGCTGCATCTCCATGATGTTTGTTTATATTTGTAAAACATTGCAATAGTCCACTCTTTGCATAGTGAGTTCGTGATGGAGACTTGTAACAACATTTTATTTGGTAGTCTTAGCAATAGGATTGTATAAAAACGCTCCCGATAGAGGGAGAAAGGAGTTAGTGAATTGGATGGGGAAACAATCCTGGGCTGAGGCTCCCATTTGTAAAGCTTGATACCTATGTATGAATAAATTGCAGTGAAAGACTACTACTCACAGCAAATATTCCTGTGTTGTTGTTTTTCCCAATAAGTACTTTCTCTTACGTGTAAATGTGTTTCCTGTTTTCACTCCATTTTGTTTATTGCTTTTCATGTCTGCAACATAGGGTATAGTGGTTCGAAATTCATACTTGTTATGCTCCGACTGCTGTTTCAGGAATTCAACAATGGTTCTTCTAAAGTTGCATGGAATTCATCTCGCTGGTGCTCCATGAGATGGACTGTCCCTCCTTGTCCTCTCAATCGCCCGCTAAAATCTTTTGATTGGGAAATAAGCAGCTATCTTGCCTCCGTTTGTTACCTTTCATCATTCTTTCCATTTGTAATCATTTCTTACACAGGTTTTGACTCCATTTTCCCATGGTCCCTTGCCCCCGATAATCCCACCATGGACCTTCCTCAACATACTTTGTCCCATTCAGGATGCTAGCCCCCTGATTATGCTGATTGAAAATCCTATGCGGAGTAGACTCTGGTGACACACAAGATTGACAACCTTATGTGGAGGTACTCTAGCGACCAACGAGAGATCCCTCTATGACTGTGCAGGGCTAGAGGCACAGCCTAAAGTGGTTCTGCTGTTACTCAGGAGTGAGCCTTTTGCAACCTTGGGCTCAATTCCGGTGCTAACATGCCCTTTCAAGCGGCTTGTTGGTGTCGAGTTCCATCGGTCCTGGTATTACAGTGAGTGCTAGGTTTTTGCATTTTAATAGGAATTCGACTTGTTGCTTCTCAGTGTTGTCGAGATCCTTATGTCTGCTCTGGATTCTTGTTTTTGCTTCGACGGCCAGAGTTTCTAAGAGTTGTCCCAACTCTCCGTCCTTCAGCTTTGTTGCATCGACTGCAGTGGTCGACCCAAGTTGGCTAATGCGGACCATTTCCGATTGGTATTCTTTTTGGTTGTCCTTCTTCTTTATATCTCTCTTCCTCTTATGTTTATGTTGTTCTTCTTGTTGCTATTCTTGTGCATCTACAAGGGTTAGACCTTCCTGTGGTTGATTTTCCGGTAGTGGATTGTCTGGTTGCTGGCCTGCAATGGTCAGTGAAACTTCTGGTTGGGTCTCTTGGATGAGCTCCACAGCTGGGTGTGTATCTAGGGGATTTTTTGCAGAGGGTTCAGATACAGACATTTCAGGTGTAGATGGTTCAGGTAAGAGTGGTTCAGGAGTAGATGGTTCAGGTGTAAATTCTCAATTGGGAAGTGGTGGTGGTGATGGTGAATGGTCAGGAGTAATTGGTGTGGTAGGTATGTGGTCAGGTGTCAGTTCCTCGACTTATTGTGGTGAATCCTCTAGGATGTCAGAGAATAGGTTGTCGATTACCTAGTTGATTTCTTCCAGGTTCTCTTCTTCCACATCTCTTGCTGGTTCATTGGCTAATGGAGGGTGTGGGATGTCAGCTGGGATAAAGGATGAGGTTTGACTTGCGACAACTTGAGCTGTCTTATCAGGGTTCCTCATAAATGTTGATTTTATAATTCCCACAGAACTCAGCTTATGGGGTATTTGTCCAGGTTATGGGGGAATGAGCTGTCTTGATCCACTAGCTTCGATCAGAGGGCACTTGGTGGTGATCTTTTGGACAAAGGTGAGTAGTTTAGGCAATTTTTCAATGTATGAAATATCTATCTTGGTCAAACCTCTCCTTTAGGGTTTCTAGCATAGCATTTTTGCAT
Source organism: Pseudotsuga menziesii (assembly GCA_001517045.1). Taxonomy (NCBI): domain Eukaryota; kingdom Viridiplantae; phylum Streptophyta; class Pinopsida; order Pinales; family Pinaceae; genus Pseudotsuga; species Pseudotsuga menziesii. The sequence goes on from LPNX010908561.1 coordinate 944,986, forward strand.
ATGTCGACTGGGATTATGGAGGGGAGTTGTGGAATTTATTCTTGTGTGATCTGGGTCAAAGAAGGAGGTGGAGGTGTAGACACTAAATCGACAATATTTTCAGCCATTGAGGTGTTTATATTTTTTACCTTTTTCAGCAAACCCTGCTGTGCTCCCGATGAGACAAAGAATTTGAGTTGTGTCTTGACCGAAACTTTGTTTGCTATAGCGTCTTCTATGATTTTGACGGCGGTAGCTGCTATTTCTTCTTCATTTTCTGATTTTGAAAGGATCAGCTTGCACTTCCCCTATTACGAAGATAAATTCCTATGGCTTGGGGTACCACAACAGATAGCTTGACTCCAAAAATCAATCCTTTCCTATATGCAAGAGAAACCAAATATCTAACACTAAAGGATCTTGATTCGTACCTTATTCCAGACGGTTGATGTACATCCCCGTTGAGCTTTCCAACTCCATCTTGTATTGATGAATTGCTATCTCAACACTCAGCAAACAAGACAAGCATGCTATATATAATCGTGTTAGACCTACTCTAGAATATAGAATCAATGACTTATAAGCATTTAAAAGCATCCATGGATAAAATACTCATTTAAATACACATTATTGGACAAGAAAAGATATTTCTATTAATATAAAACATAGATTACAATAGTGACAACCTCTGTCGGTATGCCTGCGAATCAGAGAAACTGAGTCCCCCACTTGGGCCTCCACCACTTCAATCCTTCATCTCTTGATAGCAAGCTCAAAAGAAAAAGGCAAGCTTGGGAAGAACACAAAGGTGCTCCAAGGGACAAAGGGATGCAGACTCAAGTATAAGGTCCAGCAACAATGGACTATAGTTTTCTTTCTCTTCAATTCCTCATGCTCTTCCATGGGGTGATGGAAGGTCAAATCCAAGTGATCTCAAGGCATATGGAAGGCCAAGAGACAAGTGAGTCAGATCCACATCAAGGAAAACTCCAAAAGAATTTGGCCTTTTGCACATATCCTGATGTATGTGGTTTTAGGGGTCAAACCCACGTATATTCGCGAGAAAGGGATTAAAAGTCGCGTATTGTAATTATTGCATGTTTTTAGGGATGATCTTGGAAACATCAAAGGTACAAAAATGGTCCATGGGTCTAAGGAGTCTGTAGAGGGACAGGGAAGGCCATAAAAGTGTGATTCACCATGTGTGGTAAAATCAACTATAACATATGCCCCCTAATGTCTGAGGTCAGAGGAGTCATACAATGGCCAAAATACATTATAAGTCCATCCCAGAAGTGAAGTGATGAAAAACCCAGTGGAAGAACCAGCCATCCAATCAATACAATATAATGATCAAACTCTGCACATCACTGCAAGTAGATATAGCAGTCCCGGATACATAAGAGTACAATGGCCATGAATAGGCATGATACAAAATATGACATGTGTGGTGATCGCCACGTACAATATAAATAGCTCAGAATCTCCATGATGAATATATACAAAGGATCATGATCTCCATGAATGCTGAAGATATATAGTGGATCAAGATCCCCATAATGGCTGGAAATATCTGACATATACTGGAATCAAGTCACGAGGGTTGAAATCTCATGAACATTGGTACGATCAAAGAGGTAGCATATATGAGATGCCACCAGTCTAGAAGGTCTTCTACACAAACTGCTACGAGTACATGTCCTACTATGTGAATAGAGGTGTCGAGGTTGAACATAGTAGTCCATCATCTGATTACCAGTCATTGATGTATACCGTTAACAGAAGAAAGATCACCCACCAATAATGAAAATGGGAATCAAGTTACTAGAGTGCAAACTAACAAGTGTGAATAAATGTGTTGAGTTCGAACACTTGAGAGAATCCATCGATTAGGGGACATTGATGTATTCCCAAAAAACTATCGATGGCGAGAGAACCTGCCACTGATGACTACAAGTCTCAAGGAACTCAAACATGACTCTAGATTCCTATCCCAGAATAAATGATCTAAAGTTGATGGGATGAAATCCGTTGGAAGGAGGGCATTAAGGCATCCCCTATAATCCAACACAAGGTACTCAGCAAAGCTGTATAATGTGGAAGGACTCGATCATAGTGTGAACGAACCAGTAACTATACAGGGAATGGTCGACATGCAAAGTCAAGATAACTGAGGAATGGTTGACTCAGGTTTCAACTTCCTTCAAACAATAGTATAAAGGCAAATGGTGACTGAATGTAGGAAGCATAGACTTGATATACAAAACTGGGACATATCTGCGACACAGGAGGCATTGACAGAGGCTCCATAGGGAATGGAAGCTTAACCAGTCGGTGGAGATAAACTCAGAGAAATGAGTACAGCTCCTAAAGTCAAACTATTAACCCAACCAACGGATTTGATATACAGTGCTCTATTCGAAGGAGACACGACTCGACTACTTCCAACGATAACATCTTTTCTTGTTCGGCTTTTTATTTTTTTTATTTTTTTGGACTTTTTCAAATATTTGGAAATCTTGAAAAAAAATAAACTTGCTTTATAGTTACAGACTAGTAGGAGACGAGTGTCAAATGGGTAAACAAACTAGTTCCAAGCAATGAAACATACCTATGCTCAATGCAAGGACACATGTGTAGGATAGCGACACTCAAGGGAAAGTACCCTCCCGGTAAAAATCAGGAATCAAGCTGTAAAAGATATATAAAATGGCTCTGCATGGCTAGACATGAGACAAGCTCAGGCTATATGGTTGATACTCAAAGTCAGGGAAGCTGGCACAAGGATCAATGAGGCAGAAAAAGCTCATGATAATGCAATTACAACTTGTCATAAGGGAGTCCTGAGGAAATAGGCCAGCAAAATATCAAGAGGAGTATCAGGCTCTTATGAAATGTCTTGGCACTACTATACAACGGACTCCCACACCCTAAAGGACAAAGTGTCGGCATGGGCGCCAAATGAAAATAAGGAGCTAACTAGGGAAACCATGTAAGGTCAAACTCTACTATTCATATCAAGTCACTTCTAAAACAACAAGAAGGTTCCGTGATAGGATAGAATGGGTTCATACCTAAGGTTATAATCAAACGGTCATAAGGTCATGCAAAATGAAAATAGAGGTGAAACTTAACCTATATGTCAGTTTAAACATCATACCTAAAACCAACACGAACATGACAAAACAATGGTCGAAACGACACTCAAAACGGTCTCCTACATCATTATATTAGTCAAAAATAGTCCAAAAGGGTCAGAAGTGGTCCAAAACTATAGACAAGGGGGTAAAAATTTTCAAAAATTTGTGAAATTTCTATAAATAGTAAAAAATTCAAAACATTATATAACATTTGAAATTTTTACCCAATTGAGTTCAGAACTTCAGACGCGAATTCTCAGAGTTTCAGCTGGCAGAATCCAACACCGTTTTTTCCAGGTAACTTCCCATGCCCTGCTCTTTCATTTTCATGTAAATTTTTCAAATTTCCATGGTCAAAAATGATTTCCAGGGCACTCTAAATAATGTTCCTTGGCCCACATGGAAATTGAGGATTTTTCTGCATATAGGGCTGGCTATATGTGGAAAAATGCCTCAAAGTCGCGTACATACGCAGTTGTTTAGCAAATAGTCGCATATGTAGCCGCATTTAAGTTTTTCTAAGACAACTAATGACCAAAACTCAAATTGAATGTGCAGGATGGTACTAGAATGGAGGGAACGAGAGCACGGGGATGTAGAAGCAGCAGTACAGGGCGATCTAATGGCTCAACAAGCTCTTCATGCATGCGGGCTCTACAAGTTTTAGTGTCTTGTTGGATTAAGGGCCAAACCAAGACTGCTGCAAATGCTAGTATACTACTGGGATCCTGACTCAGAGTCTTTCTAGATCGACAAGATGTCCCTCACTATAGAGGTGGAGGACATATACTTCATTATAGGATTGTCCCAATGGGGGGGAAGTGGTGAACCTACATTCTCGAGGGCCCAGAGGTGGCCTCACCATAGATGAATATATATCTGTATAATGTTATCCAGACATGGAGAAGGTGGGGAGTTAGATCCCAACTACTCCATATAGGTACTAGGCTTAAAGGCCATTCTACTGACACTTAGCAGGATAGCAGGGATAACCTCACTCCACCAGGCCTCACGGCCTCTAATTTTCTATGCAGTGGAGTGCATGAGACCCATAGTCTACGGTTGGAGTACTACGCTGTTGAGCAACATGAAGCAACAACTCAGTGACTGCAAAATGGGAAGGGTATGAAACTTCAGTTTCAACAGTATACTGAGTACGTTCTTCTTCGAGCGTGTTCCGGGACTCAGTCCTAGATTTGATGTTCCTCTTCATGGGGTTTGAGATTTGGCCCAACGACGTTGGCCAGATGCGATGCGCAGAATGGGAGGAAGTAGGGTGTCCAACCCCTACCCAGCTGACTTCTTTCCACGGTGGCGGAAACAAATAGTTGCCATCGATGATTACCCCTATGCAGGGATATATTTTTGGGGAGATCCCGACATGCCTCTACCACCAGGATCAGCATACGGTGACATTGGTAATGAATCCCAACCCTTTTTTAAAATTTTTGAATTATTTAAATTTTTTTTGTGTTTTTTGATATATAGAAGCAAAAGACATGTTTTTGCATGACAACACATAGTGACATCCTATCATATGTACGCAGATGTAGGACCACGGTGACCTGACAGTTTCCCTCGTCATAGACGGAGGGTACGAGGAGATGATATCATGGGTGTGGATGTTGAGCGAACGCTCCAAAGCATCCACACAAACTTTGTGCGGCTGACACATAGGGTACCCATGGTGCAGGTCGAGGACCTGCCTGAGGCCATGCAGCATTAGGTGGTGGGTGTACCACGAGCATGGGTGTGGTTGTTTTGACGGCTAGTTAGAGCCATGGTGACTTTCCATGATCAGAACCCCCCTCCTCCTCCCCAGGCTTAGATACCTAGGAGTGACACATTTTTGTACTACCGTGTATTACATTCTGGTGGCTCGGAAGCCCCATTTTTGTATTATGACACATATGTATTATCACATTTTGGATGTTTAATGAAAATCTTTTATGATGATTGATTTTATTTATTTACATGTGTAGAAATGTATGTTTGTAATGAGCTTATTGTCTGTGAAACAAATTCCAATCTAACACATAGTTAGCATATGAGTCAGCAACTTGATTATAAATTCTTGGAGCATGTATGTATGTTATTTTCTCAAATTGAAATTCTAATAATCTCACATGTAAGAATCTTCATAATAATGTTGGATCCCTAACATGATACAAGCCATTAAGTTGTGACACTACTAATTGCGAATCAAGACGTACCTCAAGAGAGAGAACACCATGTGAAATGACATCTCGTAGAAGCTTGATAACGGCACTATATTCAGCAACATTTTTTGAAGAGGGCCGTAAACATACGCCTCCTGAAGACAATACCTGACCCGTAGGAGTATAAATCACCCAAGCAGTAGAGGTTGAGCGTTGAGTGTGGCGGCTAACACCATCAGTGCATCCTATGTAAACGAAAGACTCCATTGACATCTTCCATAAGAAATGAAAGCTATTTAACAAACCTGATCACCATAAGACCTAACTATGCAAAATACTGTACACTAATATACAATAGTCAGCTTTGGCTGAAAATCATGCATAGTACTTTTTAAGATAGATCCCATTTCTAGGCTCCACCAAGGCTGTCCCTTCATAGTCTACCAGCTCATATGCACCCTTCTCTAACACACGTTTGACCACATAAGGACCATGCCACATGGGGTTAAACTTTCCTTCCCCCAAGGGTTCTTTAGCTTGATCCCAAAAAAGGACCAAATCTCCTTCACTAAACCTCCTCGAATGGACAGATTTATCATACAAGAACTTAACGTGACACTTATTCACTTCTAGAGCCACTAAAGCATCTCGACGCTGCTCATCAAGCTGCTCTAAATGGACAAAACGTTCCTCCAATGGGGAAGTATCTGGTAAGCATTCTATGGCTAGCTTCAATGAAATAATTTCGCATTCAATCGGCAAGACAGACTCCACTCCATGCACAAGCTGATATGGAGAAAAACCAGTGGTAGTCTTAACCATGGTTCTATAAGCCCACAAAGCAGGATATAACATGATATGTCAATTGGTCTTGCTTTGTGCAATGGTTCATTGGAGAATGGACTTACGTGATTTGTTCATTGCTTCAACCTGTCCATTCGCTTGAGGGTAATAAGAAGAGGAGTGCTCCTGCTTATACCCTAACTTTGAGGCCAACTCTTCCATCATCTGATTCTGAAAGTACCTACCATGGTCAGTGACAAGCTCTTTTGGAATACCAAACCGAGTAATGATCTAGTTGAATATGAAATGTGCGGCTATCTCACCATCGAATTTAACTGTGGGCCCTCAGCCCATTTCGTGAAATAGTCAACAGCCACTATAATATGATGATGCCCCCCAACTGAAGCTGGGTTGCAATTCATGAAGTCAAGACCCCACTTAGTGAAGGGATCGACGGTGATAAGCGAATGTAATGGAGAAGGATGTGAGTGCATATTACGTGTGAATACCTGGCAAGGGTGGCACTTCTTGACCGCGTTAACACAATCTTTAAAGATTGATGGCCAGAAATAACCCGCTCTCAAGATTTTTTGGGCTGTAGAAATCCTAGATAAATGACCACCACATGCCCCTCCGTGGCAATCATTCAGCACAAGCTCAGCCTCTTCATGAGTTAAACAATGACATAAAATGGAATCTACCCCACAGTGGTACAATGTGTTATCTACTATAAGGTAGTTCTTGTATACGTGACGTAACCTTCGTCATTCATCTCGTGAGAGGTGAGTAGGGACCTTCAATGTTTGTAAATATATGATGATATCCCCATACCATGGATCCAAAGTTGAGATCAGGAAAATGTGCTCATCGACAAACGTATCTTCACAAACTTCTTCCTCCTCCTCGCTTGGGAAATCAAATATAAGCTCCGGAAAAATCAACGATTTTTTCGATTTTGTTGAAACAAACTCGAGATCGAATTCTTGCAAGATGGAAATCCACTTATTATACTTTCCCATAATCATCCTTCTAGTGAGGACGAACTGAAATGGATTGACATGGGCTACCACCAAGGTCCGACGAAGGAGAATATAGTGTCTCAATATTTGAACTGCATGAACGGTAGCTAAGGCAAGTTTCTCCACATAGGAATAATGGATCTCTGCATCTATAAGGTTTCAGCTCAAATAATATATGACATGCTCCTGGAGCTTCTCATCCTCCTGAACCAAAACCATACCAATCGTTTCCATGGACGTGGCCACATAAAGTAAAAAGTCACAGCTATAGTCAGGTGGACTAATCACTAGGACCGATACTAAGGCTCGCTTAAGCACATCAAAGGACTCCTGGGCTCACTCATTCCAACAAAAGGTAGTGTCCTTCTTCAAAATATGCATAAAGCCTCTAGTCAAATTGGCAAAGTTAACGACGAATCTCCGCAAGAAATTTGCAATTCCTTGCAAAAATTGAAGATGTCTAATGTTTCTTGGGGGAGACAATTGAAGTATTTCCTCAACCTTTAAAGGGTCAACTCTTATACCCTCCTTGGAGACAATGAACCCTAACAAGCGACCAGACTTCACGCAAAAGATGCACTTATGAGGATTTAACCCGACCTACTAGTGGCGACATCTTTCGAACACTAATCTCAAATGGTAGGAATGACGCACTCTCAGACGAGAATGAGCAGCAAGGTCCCAAAAAGACTTCAATAATCGATTTGAGATCATTGAAGATCAAGGTCATAGCCCGCTGAAATGTGGCTCCTGTGTTTTTAAGACCGAAAGGCATCTTTCGATATGCAAAGGTACCCGAAGGACAAATAAATGCAATCTTATGTTGGTCCTTGGGTTTGATTTGTATCTGATTGTATCTAGAAAAGCTGTCCATAAAGGAAAATACCTCGCTTCTCGCACACTCATCCAAAATTTGATCAATAAATGGTGTGGAAAAATTATCCTTAGAACAGGCACAATTCAAGTCACGGAAATCAATGCATATGAGGATCGTTCCCTGCTTCTTATCAATCGAAACGGGGTTTGAATCCCACTTTGTCAAGGGAACGGGATAGATAAAACTGACATTTAACAGCTTTTCTATCTCAGCCTTAATCCTGGGTGCTTTTCTAGGATACACCGCATGTAAGCGTTATCGAACAGGCTTAACATTAGGATAAGTTTTAATTTCATGTTCAACAATGTGAGGGTCGACACCTGGAATTTCCTCGTATGACCAAGAAAATATATCATGAAACTCTTTGAACAACTCGGTATACTCTTGAATATTAGCATGGGAACATTCTGCCCCAATATAGACATTATCAACCTTTGCAAAATAATTAGAGATATTGATATGGATGGTAGGAGATATATTCACCATGTTTCCATCAGCCATCAGACCAAGAGAGCTCAATGGAACCATGGGACTACCAATTCTCTCACTAAGAATCTCCCTAAAGTCTTCACACTCCAAATGGTCAAGCTCAGGAAGAAAATAAGATCTATGATGTAACTCTTCCCAAGGTGTCTCAACCCTAGAGATGGACTCAATAATAGCTTCATCTGATGGAAAAACACTATCAAGGCAATCATGTGTGTGAGAAGACTGAACTTCCCATGTAGGAAGCACATACGTGTCTTCCTCCTCTGTTTGTGAAGAGGAAGGACTAGGCTCTGCAACACATTCAATATTCGCTTGATATGCTATCATTGCTGCAGGCAACGACATGTCCATTCTGATAGGCTTACATGAAGGAATCGGTGTAGGAAGAATCCAAGGATCTTCCATATGGGTAGTGCAAAAAGACACTAATCTCACTGAAGATGAAGCCCCACTGAAACTAGACCCGATCATAAGAATAGGTGCAGGACAACTAAAGGCTCCCATAAGGGATGGATACATGCCAACACCCACACTCCCAGTTGCTGGCTGATAATGATTGATAATCGGGATAGAAGCTCTCGATGATGTGGTAACACTCAGATTCTTAAATGACGTTTGATCAATCGTAACAATCTTCCCATTAAACGAGAAGCATACAACTCAAAATAGAGAAGAAGCTATGGCTTGCATACTATACATCCAATTCTTACCTAGTAACAGATTGTAGTCAAGGGGCGCACCAACCACCTCGACCTCGATCGCAACGGTCTTTCCTCCCAAATGGACCTTAAGAGAAGGAAGAATCCCATGCAGCTGAAATGATCTACCATCAAAAGCAATCAACATGGTAGCAGATTTAGACAACTCGGGGGAACCCAAACCCTTCCAACATGAAAAAGACATCACAAAAGAAGCAGTGCCTTTGTCAATCATAGTGTGTTTGACAGTCATGTTAAGACATTCTACATGAATCAAGAGAGACACGTAGTAAGGAAAGTGAGGCTATAGTCCCACGGTTTCAAATTTGATGATAGAGGAAGAGTGATCATCGTTAACACCAAGAGTAGAAAGCAAAGCCTTCCTTTGCGATGAACAACTCTAAAGAACTTCAAGCGCAGACATCACACAAGGAGTGTGGCCCAAATCCTCGACAACAAAATAGTTTTGGGCGGCTCGGGCATTAGGATTGTGTCCTGAACACTTTAAAACTTGCTTAGGAATGTGAGGTACACTCTCAAGTTTATCCGTAGGATTTTAAATACATAAAGGGTTCTAAGTAGGAGGAGGTTCTTTCCTAAGGTCTGGTTGCGACAAACCATAGTCCTTCGCACGAGTCACAACCTTAGCAGCATGCACCATGTTGATGCAACCATGACCACTACAAGCTTCCAACGGATCTTGATCTCCACCAGACTGATCATGGGTCGTCGAGTTCATGTTTTGATTATGGGGTAAAGGGTTGGTCAGCATAGCTGGGCCCTGTGCTATGAACTTCGAGGCTTCTTCGATATGAGGGCACAAGTGAGTGAGGTGGTCTTCCTTACACAATTTACGAGGGAAACTTAACCTTATGCTTAGACTACTTGTCCCCCCCAGCATTGCGGGCATTCTTGTCATTAGAATTGGCATTTTAATTCCTATTCCCACCCTTACGATTTTTTTTACCCTTCTTCTTATTCCTTCCAGGTTGCTAGTTACCCTTCTGGTCCAATGATTGTACCAAAAGCACACTCGTCATTTGGGTGGGTTGAGATGAATCCGTGGCTTGTCCTGAGGAAGATTGGTTGATATACAATTGACTCACCTGTTTCACAACTGAATCCGCAGGTTTGTTACTCGTACAAGTAACAATGCCATCGGCATGTGGTCCAGGTTTGACCTTAGGGTCGAAACTAGAACACAGAGCGTTAGGAATGATCTCATATAACAAACCAGATTGAGCATAAATCAAATCCAATTCCTGCGCCCTAAAAATGGCTTGTTACTTGTTTTGAACTCCAAACGTAGAAACATCCTTCGCTATATAAGGTAGTAACAATTTAAGGAACCATTCAAGGAGAAACTCCGGCGGTATGAAGGATTTAATCAATCTCTTTTGTCTACGCTACTCTTGGATATGGTCCGAGATATGCATGGCTTTGTCTTGCCGAAATGTCTACAAGAGTTCTACACCAAATTCATAACACACTGGTAGCTAGAAGTGGTTGAGAAAAGTCATAGCTAGGTCATCGAACAAAACTAATGCCCCCCTAGGTAACTCTATGTACCATTTCACTGTAGGCCCAGTAAGGGTGCATTGAAATAGCCTTAAATGGATCGAATCTTCATGTAAGGAATTAGAAGAGCACCAAAGGTGAAATGTAGTAACATGTTCACTAGGATCTTCTGCTGGTTTTCCCTCGAATTTGAGAATGTTCGAGGGAAGCTTGTTAGGGACAGCCAGCCAAGCCGGGTCATGGGAGATTGGATCATTCGTTAGTCTTGACAAGTCAGAAAAATTTAACATTGCGAGGAAAGGGAGCCTAGGTTGAGCAGGTCGATGCCACACTCCTTGATAGTTTTGATTCACATAAGACTGATTACCATAGCCACCATGGCCATGGCCATAGTATCCTCCTCCTGTTTGACCTGTGTAGAGTGACATGGAAGCACCATAATGTGGTGTACCTTGACTATGTGGAGCTACAATGCCATAATTCAGAGAGTAAGCAGGTTGTTGATACCCGTACCCATAAAGTGAATGACTATGCACATACTATGGTCCATAATGTTGTCCATGAGAGGTCCCATAAGATGTCCCATGAGAAACTCCATAAGTAGGAATATGACCGCCCGAAACAACAAGAGGTAGTTGGATTTGAGACATGACTACGTGAGTAGCAGTAGTATGAACATGACTAGTAGAAAAATTCTAGCCCAAAGAACCACGTGAATGAGGGGGAGGAATAGCATTCAAAGAACTAGGAATAGAGGACGAAGGGACATGTGAAACTATGTAAGCGGTATTCCCTATAGTCACTCGTATTGGTTCTAGTATCTGAATAGGACTACTAACACCAGGTCTAGGATGAACGTGTGATGTATCCTCCACTACCGGGATGGAGGGTACAATGTGACTCATGCTCCCAAATCTCTCCACATGGAAAGGAATGGGAATGCCTCCAGGCATAGTGCTAGGATCAAATTCTGACTCGGCATGATGTGTCGGATCATGTGTAGGGATACCAGACATGCCATAACTAACATAACTAATGCTTGCAAGTTTATGATGAGTCTTGTCACCCGACATCCAATATCGACTACCTGTGAATGAGGGATCATACCTCGAGTGCGCAGGTATATCATGTGAAGGATCGAACCTAGAGTGTGTAGGTATATTAGGTGAAGGATCATACATAGGAGTAGGATGTTCTTCCCCAACCTCCTGAGGTGGAGAATACAACTTAGCAATTTCATCTTCATGATCTCCCATCGTGTGTGAATCAATGTGATAAGTAGTCTGCCTAGACTGTCTATTTCTCTCTCCCAAAGGAGGAGTAGATGTAGAAGGTGAAAGTCCTGCTAAACGACAAGAATGGCGGGGTGCCGCACCTGAATCCACAATGACTCAAAAAATGAAAAAGACTCTTCTAATTATGCAGACCCTAAGCAAGCTAGCGTGCATAGAGCATACACCAATATAATCTAAAGCCAATCACAAGCAAACAAGGGTAGGATATGTGATCTCTCGAATGAAGCAGGTATGTCTCGCCTAGAATAGGCTTGAGACTCCCATACACAACAAGCGGAGTTTTGTAACCAATTATTGTGGCCCTCGACTTCAATGCATATAGTGACTGTGCTGTCCGACCCCAACCTGGTCGGGACACCTGCAGAATAACCACTACAAAGTACCTCGATAACCTAGGTAAGGCCACTAAGTTCACCTCAATATAATCAATGCTCAGGCAGACAGTCGCAGGCGTGATTGACCGTATAGGCAGGGTAGCAAAGCCCAAAACTCTTGAAAGAGCCCCCAGATACAAATACAATCTTGGAAATATATCTGGTGCTACTTAGTTATGACTAGGGGTCATCCCAATCAATAACCGCTCACACTGCCTCGTGCTTAACTCCCTTGTAAGAGGAGGATCCTGAAAAACACTAATTATACCAAGGAATTTCACACTCTCACCTGGATAGACACATACATAATGTTGTTTAGTGGTCTTGGAGAATTTACTCACAATGAACTATTCCAAGACCCTAAAACCTAATCTTGTTGGTGTACCCTATCAAAGAAAATAGTGTAATCCATTTTAATTAAGAATTGATTTTATTTGGCTTATTACTCAAAAAGGTATATGATCATGCAACCAATCGTGTTATGACGTAAACATGAAGTAAAATGCACACCTAATAATCAATGCAAATGCATTGTGTCAAATGAAAAACAGGGCATGCTACTACATGAAATGCAAAATTTTCTTCAAATGACAAATGCAATCATTCATGTATGAAAGCCTGACTAATAATTTTATAAGCAAACCTAATGCAAGTACCATGCAAGATGCAAAGTGCAATGATGCAAAGAAGTAAATATTTTTGAATTTTTTGAATAAAAATGAGATAATAAAGCAAAAGAATGACTCTACCACCCCCAGACTCTACAAGCACTATCAAGCAACACCCAAGAAAAGCACTAAGGTAAAAGAGACCTAATGCACTAATCCCAAAACAAAAAATCGAAAATGCAATGACAAGAACATTTAAAAAAAAAAATTTACCCTAAAAGGTGTCTCTGGTTAGAAACAGAGGTGTATACAGACTTTGCAAGCATATAAGGAGACTCAACAATCATCAAAACTCACTCAACAACAATCAATCTTCCTCTAAAAGGAAAAACTCAGGGCATACGTGACTATGTGCAGAAAACCCACATATATACGCGGAAATCTCAGTTAAAACCACGTGTACACGTGACTGTGAGGCAGAAACTCATGTACAGAAAGAAAAAGATATAAAAATGAAGGTAAACAGATAAGCTGAGACAAAATTCACACCTATCAGACACTACCAAGCAAACATGCCTCCAGACCCGACTAAGAAACAGAGAAATGACAGCAATTCAAGAACATTGAAAGCCGATAAAAACCCCCAAAGGAAAAATGACTAGGAACTCCCTAGTAGAGTTTCCAATTCTATTACGGAAAGAAATTCCTATGGCTTGGGGTACCACAATAGACAACTTGAATCCAAAAATCAATCCTTTCCTATATGCAAGAGAAACCAAATATCTAACACTAAAGGATCTTGATTCATACCTTATTCCGGATGGTTGATGTAGATCCTCGTTGAGCTTTCTAACTCTAGCTTGTATTGATGAATTGCTATCTCAACACTAAGCAAGCAAGACAAGCATGCTATATATAATCATGTTAGACCTACTCTAGCATATATAATCAATAACATATAAGCATTTAAAAGAATCCATGGCTAAAATACTCATTTAAAAACACATTATTCGACAGGAAAATATATTTCTATTAATATAAAACATAGATTACAATAGTGACAACCTCTGTCGGCACGTCTGCGAATCGGAGAAACTGAGTCCCCCACTTGGGCCTCCACCACTTCAATCCTCCATCTCTCGATAGCAAGCTCACAAGAAAAAGGCAAGCTTGGGAAGAACACAAAGGTGCTCCAAGGGACAAAGGGATGCAGACTCAAATATAAGGTCCGACAACAATGGACTATAGTTTTCTTGCTCTTCAATTCCTCATGCTCTTCAATGGGGTAATGGAAGGTTGAATCTAAGCAATCTCAAGGCACATGGAAGGCCAAGAGACAAGTGAGTTGGATCCACACCAAAGAAAACTCCAAAACAATTTGGCCTTTTGCACACATCCCGATGTATGCGGTTTTAGGGGTCAAACCTGCGTATATACGCGAGAAAGGGATTAAAAGTTGCATATGGAAATTATTGCATGTTTTTAGGGATGATCTTGGAAAAATCACAGGTACAAAAATGGTCCATGGGGTCTAAGGAGTATACAGAGGGACAGGGAAGGCCATAAAAGTGTGATTCACCATGTGTGGTAAAATCAACTATAACATCCCCTTTCCTTTTGTTTCCGTTGCCTTTTTTATTACGGCTGTTATTTCTTTTGCTAGTTTTATAATTGTATATTTGGTTATGGAATACTCAGGATTGTCGGGATCAATATCTTCTTCTAGTTCTTCCTCTCCCTCCTACTGTTGAACTTGGTTGATACTTTATTCAACTGGTTTGGTTACCTCCTGCTCTGTTGGTACACTTCCCCTTTGAGTCTTTGGTGGTATGATTGTTATTTCCAATCTATTGGTGTCTTCTGCTGGTATTTCTTTTGACACAAAGGTGTTGATGTGTAGTCAGAGTTCATAATATTCTTATTTCTTCTAGTATGTCAGTGGTTCTTCGATTGCTAGGTTTCCTTCCTTTGCTTTTGCTGGTATCGACAACTTTCTGTCGGATTGTTGAGCTAGTTCACAGAAAATCTCTTCGACTGTTGGGTAATAGTCGAGAGCTTTTGCTTTTTCTTTTTCACCCTACATATACCAAACTGTAGTGTGGTCGAGCTCTAGTTGGATGTGTGCGGTTTTTGGCAGACTTCGTCAGATGTTCTAAGTCACCCTCCATCTGGTCGTCTGAACTTTCAGCTGTTGGAGCCAGTTTCCAACAATATTTTTCCATTTTCCAGTTCTTTCAATGTTCCAGTCTGCACAAATGGCTTGAACTTGCACATATGGAATTTTTTTGGTTCTTGGAACTACTTGTCCTCGATTGGGCATAAGTGGTACATCACTATCTAGATTATTAGAGACGGGAACCTTATAATCCCGCCCGACTCCTGTCATTTCTCACAGATGGTTTTGAGCATGTTGGTGACAAACTGATCCCATCTGTATATTTTTCCTATTTCGGCTATCGTGTCTGCTGCCTCTAACATATCCAGTTTTAGGTTGCTCCCTCGACATGTAGGTGTGAGCCTTGTTGCTATGATTTTGGCCACGATTTGTGGCGTTCGGGATTGTATTTGGCTAATCATTAGCCCTTTTGAATTCTTCCCAGAGGGAATTCCAGTTAATCATTCTACCAGTCCTTCTTTTATTCCAACCGGGACTGGGTCGCCTTTGTTGGAGAGGCCAGTCAGTTTTTATATGAATTCTCCAAATATTTCGACTAGTCTGTCGAAGTAAAATTTCCCGTTGTGGTGCCGGCTAATAATAAATTTTACTGTTGTTTCCTTGGTTCCTCCAAAACTCGCCATGAACGGTGTATTCATGTAGTTCATAATGGAGCTGTGATTTATCTTCTCTGCTGCTTGTGTCAGTTTCTTGTCGACATAAGCCCATTCCTTGATTTTGGCCCACGTTTTTTCCCATGAGGTTTCTTGTACCTTAGAGTTTTTTATGTTTCGTAACCTTCTCATCAATGGGGTTTCAACAGATTGTAGTTCTTTTTTCTTTGCAACTACAGCTCTGGTTTGTTTTGGTGCCATCTTGTCGGTTTCTTGATCGAATTTTCTTATAGGTTTTCGGTTCTCAAATTTCTGATTGTTGAATTGCTCTATCTCTTTGAAATACTGTAAATGATTCTTTTCTGGTTCGATATTTATAGGTGGTGTGTTTGACGTTTCTGTTGATGGGTGTATTAATGGCGGAAGTGATGTTCCAGTGCATTCTATGGGTTTTTTTGTTAATGGTGATTTTCTTTTGGTGCTCCTTCTGACCGTAGTCATGAAGGCATGATTTGACCTTCAGGGTCGTTGGTTAATGTCAATCATGTGAGAAGTCAATGGTGGTATGTCAATGGGTTTGATGTCGGCTGTCGAAGTGTTGGTTTCCTGTCATCTTGGGTTATGGGTGTTGGTTCTGTTTTGTTATTTTTAATTGTTTTAGATTTTTAGATTTATATATTTTTTTCTTCTGATATTTATGGTTGTTATATATATATATATTTTGAACTTGTTTCAATTTTTGTACCATTTTAGTCGAGCACCATTAACAAGTTTCTGAAATACTATGCCTTGTAATGTCCTTAGTCGGACTGATCCATTGGCATGAATCTCTTCGACAACATAGGGTCCCATCCATTTTGTATGTAAATTCTTGGGTTTTCCTTTTACTCGACTGTTGTATAGTAAGGAGAGATCCCCTACCGATAGATTCTTGTTTTTTATATTGCGATCATGGCAAGCCTTCTGCTGTTGTTTTTGGTTTTCTTGGTGTTGTAGAGCAATCAGTCGATGCTCTTCTAACTTGCTTAATTTCATCAGTCGGTCCTTCCTGTCTTGTTCAACATCGACATGTAAAATATCTGCTATGATAGGTGTTTGCTGTTGAAAATGTAGTGGAACAACCGCTTCTTGTCCATAGACTAGTCAGAACAGTGTTTGGTTGGTCGAACGCTTGTATGCTATTTTTTAAGCCCATAATGTTGCATGTATCTTTTCATCCCAATCATCCTTGTCGGTGTTACAGATTTTAGTTAGGCCCTTTGTTAATGTTTTGTTAAATGCTTCGATTGCTCGATTCGACTAGGGGTGATAAGCTGTACTACGTCGATGGTCAATCTTGAACTGGTCTGTTAGTGCTTTGATGGTTTTATTAATAAAGTGTGAACCTTGGTCATTGATTAGGGTTATTGGGCATCGAAATATTGTAATTATATTTTCATAAATAGATTTAGCAGCTATCTCACTGGAACATGTGTCGACTGGTTGTGCTTCTTCCCACTTGGTTACATATTCTACTGCAATTATTATGTACCTTGCACCTTTTCTTTTTGCTGGTATGGGGAATGTCCCTACAAAGTTGATGGCTCAAATTTCAAATGTCAAACTTGGGTTTACTGATATCAAGGGAATTTCTGTACTAGGAATAGGTTGACCTAGTCATTGACATCTATCACATTGGCTTACAAACTTTTTGCAATCTTTGTATAGTATCGGCCACCATAGCCCTGACTATTAGATTTTCTTGCCAGTTGTGTCTTCTTGAAAATGTTTTCCCACCAATCCATAGTGTGCTTCATACATGATATTATTTCTTTCATGTTCTAATATGAATCATCTAAGGATGTCGTCCAGGCCCATTTTTTATACAAATCCATTTATGAGACTATACGGTGCAACTTTCATGGACAAGATTTGTTTCTTTTTCGTGCTCATGCCCTCTGGTGCTTGTCCACTTTCTAAGAATTGAGTTATTTCCTCTAATTCTACTGGGACTATTTCTATTCGAAATAAATGTGCGTCCAGTAGGCCGTCTTCTACTCCTGTTGGTTCCTCTCCTGTGTCGATTCGTGATAAGTGGTTGGGTCTGACATTTAATTTTCCTGGTCTCACAACGACTTCAAATTCAAATTCTAGGAATAGAAGTAGCCATCGACAAATTCTCCCATGGTGTAAGGGTTTATTTACAAGATATTTTAATGTTTGGTGGTCGGTATAAAAAAGGAAACGGTTGGCTAGTAGGTAATGTTGATATTTTTGTAGGGAAAAAACCATTCCTAAGGCTTCTCTCTCTATTGTCGAATAGTTTCTTTTTGCTTTATTTAGTTTTCTACTACTGTAAACTATGGGGTAATCCATTCCATCGTCCCTTGGTTGAGTTAAGATTTCTCCTGTTGCTAGGCCTAATGCATCGATGTGTACATGGACTTTGGTCGACCAATTTAGGAACCTTAGAATGGGTGCTTCAACTAGCTTCCTTTTTAGTGTTTCAAATGATATGTTGCATTCCTCTGTCCAATTGACCTCCTGATATTCTCTTAATAGTTCTTTCAATGGATAGGTCATATCTGAATAGTACCTTATGAATTTCCTGTAATATCCTATATGACCAAGTAGTACCCTGACTTGTTTTGGGTTCACAGGTGGTTTTAAGTCAAGGATAATTTTTATTTTTGCAAAGTTGACTTTGATGCCTTCTTTGCAGACAAAGTGTCCTAATAGTATCCCTATAGGGGTTAGAAATGTGTATTTACTTATGTTCAGAGATAGATGGATTTGTCGTCATCATTCCAACATGAACCTTATCCATTTGCAGTGATCTTTCAGCATAGAGTATATTGTCCAATCATTGAAAATATACTACCATTGTTTTGTAAATATATTCTTGAAATGTTTTGACCATAATTCTCGAAAATAATACAGTTGTGTTTTTTTGTCCAAATGCATAACTCTGTAAGCAAATAATCCAAATTCACATACAAATGTTGTCTTTTTCTGCTCTTCTTTGGCTATTGGTACTTGGTTATAACCTAAGAATCCATCTGTAAATGAGTAGCATTCATGTCTTGCGACCTCATTTAATATTTCATCTGCATAAGGTCTTGGAAATGGGTCTGTTAATGTAACTTTATTTAAGTCTTTGAAGTTGACACAGATCCGTAGCTTGGTGGGATCATGTTTCTTTGGTTGAACAACCATTGGACTTTCCCATTCTGATTGGTTAATAGGGTAGATAATTCCTACTGCAAGCATATTATCAATCTCTTTCTTGACTATCTCTTTGTATTTATGAGCTAATTTATATGGTCTCTTCTTTACAGGTCGGACATCAAGTTTAATGTTGATCTTCATTTCACCCATTTCATGTACTAGACCTTTGAGATATTTGTAGTCTCGAGTGAATACATTTTGGAATTCTTTTAGTAAGTTTACTATTTCTGTTGTTTGTTCTTTACTCCATTAGTCTCCAATTTTTGCCATTTTTGGTGGACCATCATTTGAGATGTCGAATTCTTTAGTTTTCACTTTAGCATCTAACCATTTTGGTGCTTTGGCTTCATTGATTGGTCGGCTCCCTTCTTTAAACTATGAAAATGTAGCAGGAAAGTCTGCTACAGTCATTCAGTCTGTGTCTTCTTTGTTGGCTGTCTCGACTTTGAGTACTGTGCGAATTGGTTTTGTTGTTTCTGAATGGTATGATTTCCATCGAAAGATTTTCCCTTCTGTGTTTTCATTTTCCATTTGTAGTCTTGTTGACTGTGGTGTTGTCTTGGTTTGTATGTTATTGCATTTTATTGTCGGTTGGCCATGATTTTGTGTTAGGGTTTTGTTCCCAGTAACTTCTATAAATGCCTTGATTTGTTTTTCATTTTCGACTAACTTTTCTTCTTGTGGTATAAAGTTGAAGTCTTTGATAAAATTCTCTCTAATTTCATTCCATAAGAATGTTTCACCTCGAGCTTCTTCCATTTTGTACCATTTGTTTGGTAAGTCGGATAGCGTCGATGGAAACAAGTGTGGCCATGTACGTTCATCTTTATACCCAATTCTTTTCCATTCATTTTCACATGTTCTTATGTGGTCTTCTAGATCCTGCCCTTGGATGAACATAGGTATTTGGGCTTGATTGGTTAACCTTTTTTATCCAAATCTTTCTATAAAATAAGTCAAAGCTGTTGTCTATGTCTGCAATCTTGATTGATGGGTATCCCACCATCTAGAAGCTTGTCCTATGAAGGTTTCCATTAAGCTTTGTAGTCGGCCATGTTCACCAATGTTTCTGGATACTTTTTCTATATGCATAACTGGTGATTCTCTTTCTTTGTATCTTAGGATTTGTTTGATACTTTTATTTACTGGTTTTAGGGTAGGATATTCCCTGGTTTTCTTTTCAAATATTTTTCGGATCATGGAAAACAAGAAGCATTGTTGGACTAGTTTCTTCTGTACTATTTGAATGGTCTAGCAACCTCTTGCTTGTGTTTCATAGTTTTCGACTTCCCAATCATATAATTCTGCATCTGAATTGTATCCTACTGAATCTTGATTGCCTAAGTGAAGTTCACCATAGAAATTAGGTTCTATGTAGTCTTCATTGTTTTGTATTTGATATAATTGTCGGAAGTCAACTTCTTCATCAATAGGTTCTATCCAAGGTTCTCCCTGAGATGGATGGATAGATACTATGCCTTTTTGTCCATTCCCTTTTATTTTTATTCTTTCCTTGTCTAAGGATATCGATGCTTTCATTTTTCTTCCCCAAGGTCGACCTACTAACACTGGGAAGGAATTGGATCCTTCCTTCGTGTTGACATTTCTCCAAACTCCGATAGGTTCAATCAAACTTTGGACGGCTAATTTCAGGTATATTCCTAACTCATATAGTTGAGGTCTACCCAATTGTTCCCAAGTGTTGTGAGTCATAATGTTTACTTGTAAGATGAATTCAAGTACAACTTGTCGGACATGGTATCCTTCAATTTCTAGGTCGACAAGTGGGTCGGCATCATTTTTGTCCTTTTGGTTTAAACTGCATATGTTTTTGTTTGCTTTTATGTATTATTTTTGTGTTTTATATTATACAATAATTCAATGAAATGAGATACCGCTTTATCATCTTGTACTAAATGTATTAATTCGTTAACTATGATTCATCGACTATCATCAACTTCTTCTTGTTGAGCAAATTCTTTAAATACATTCGTTGCATCTTTATACATTTGTTTCTGTTTAGTTGGGTTAGGATAATCATTCTTTTCTATTATTTTGCTTATGCATGGATTATCACTCATAATTTTTGTCCCTTGTCGGGTTACTATATGCAGATTCTTCGTATTGATTACATCATGTTTTTGAACGCACGATAAGACATTAACATTTTTTTTATTGATTTTATCAAGCATAGTAGGGAAATCCTCTAATGAGTGATCCTTGAATCCACAGCTAGTACAAAATTTTAAATCGGTTATGTCCTTGTATGGGCAGTCTGCATATCGATGACCTTCTTTATAGCATGTGAAACATTGGATGGGCCAGCGTGGTCGGTTGTTACGGTTCCCAGAGAATCGACCTTGACCTCCATATCCTCCACGATGGTTGTCGAATCGACACTCATATCGACGACCTTCGTATCTTTGATTATTCTATTCGTTTTGAGCATTGCTTCACTGATTGTTATCATTGTTCTATGCAACTTTGTTTGTCTGGTAGACTGCTTGGTACTTTTGTTGATTTTTTAAGTTTAGGTGACAGTCAATCGTGGCATGAATTTTAACTTCACAGATTGCACACCAAGATGCTTTACTATTCTTCATTTTATATGGGCAATCTGTTGTTGTGTGTTCTCCATGTTCTTGGCAGATGTCGCAGAAGCACTTTGTCTGAACAAATCGAATGTCCTGTTGACTAATGTCTTGTCAATAGTTATCTTTTGTGTGTCCGACCGTTGAGCATTTCGTGCACCAGACATCCTGATTCTTAAGGTTTATCTCTTTCAATGATTTCTACATGATTTCGAGCTTTTCTTCTAGTATAGTATCCATGGGATATGCTGGGAAATCTTCGTCCATCTCCACTTGTAGAGCTTTAGTAAGCGCATCTTCATACATTTTAAACGTCTCCAGGATTATGTGCTACCAAATTTTCTGTGATAGACTTGCAAGGAACCACTGAATTAATAGTTGTTCATCAATTACATAATCCCAAAGGCTGAGGAGGTCTTTCCAACATTTGTCGTACTCTCAAACAGATTCTGCTGGCTTTTGCGATGTTGTTTTCAACTTTTTAGCTGCCAGAGGTTTTTCATTTGGGGTTTTAAAGAATGACCATTAGAGGAAATTTGGGGTCTAAAATGGGCCTTATAAGAAAACGTGCCAAAATAAGTTTTTGTGAGTTGGAATTCAAGAACCAATAGAATTTCAATAAAATAAGTCAACCATAATGGTTGAATTGACATATTTGTCATTAAAAAAAACTACTTTTTTTCTTCGTATTTTCGACATATCTCATTGTGTTTTTACTCAAATTTCGATCGGGAGAGCTCATTGGATGAGGAATTTGATTCCGCATCCAATGAGTACCCACATTGCATACTTTTGACAGACCCCTCTACCCCAAAAACAAGAAATACCTGAAAAAACGTGATGATGATGTCATCATCACATTTTTTCAGGTATTTCTTGTTTTTGGGGTAGCGGGGTCCATTAAAAGTATGCAGTGTGGGTACTCATTGGATGCAAAATCAAATTCCGCATCCAATGAGCTCTCCCGATCAAAATTTTAGTAAAAACACAGGGAGATATGTCGAAAATACGAACACAAAAAGTAGTTTTTTTCTTTCTTCCTCCAAAATTAATCAATATTATTTTATTATTTTAACTATTATTTTATTATTTTCCTTAGGAGGCCCATTTTAAACCCCAAAATTCCTCTAATGAAAAATTGCGCTTTAATTTCTGCTTTGGATGCTTGAGGGGTTCTCTCAGTAACGTTCATGTACCACGTTAGTGATCTTTTCCTCAAGGCACCATCGAACTATGACATCTGTTGATCTTCAGCTGTGACCTGATTTTCCTCCCATGTTGACTCATAGATGAACCAATGTCATCTACGATCTTCGTTTCCCTTGTATAGAGAGATATGCACTGATCCGTGACCCAAGTCAGATTCATTGTCGCTATCTCCTCCGGGAAGTGGCAGTGGTGGGGATGGTGGTGGTGGGGGTAGTGGGATGTTTTACTTGTCTCTTTGTGCAGATCTGCTGTCGACTGAACTTTGGTTCCCATCATTTTTGTTGTTTGTCTTTTCTTTTACAACAATCAGTCGGTTGGGGTCGAATTCTCCTGTTGATGTCTAACTACAATTATTTGTCTGTAGGTCCGATTGTTCTGTATTCTCCAAAGCTGTATTTAGCAGGGGGGTGCTCCTTCATGTGTTGGGTAAAGTAAGTGGATACTTCGGTTGGAAGGGTATTCCTAAAGCATGACCCATTTTCCTTCCTCTAGTCGACGGATCACTAGATGATTATCGTCATTTACTTCATCATCTAGTCGGTTCCATATACCAAACTCACCAGCTCTTAGTCTTAGATCTTCTTCGACAATGACTTGTATCCTAGTACTCTGATTCATTGGAGACAGAGGTCTTATCTCTTGGGGAACTTATATTTTGAGAGATTTTCGCTACTCTATCCATAAGTCTTCTTCCATGGGTGATTCCTCTTCATCCATGCCTTCTTCCTGTCGATCATGACCTAACTCCGGTGGATTTATTTCTTGGTCTATCACCCTAGTACTCATTCCTCTTTGCAGTGCTATAGCCCTTTCTCTTCTTTCTTCCCTTCTTTTTAGCCTCTTCTCTCTCTCTATTCTCTGTAAATCCATCATACTTTTGTGTGTCACTGACTGTTCGATTCCCTTTTTAGGTTGACTTTTAATTGCTGGTGATGGTATCTCATTTTTAGTCGACTAGAATCCTCTTTACTTTACCCTGAAATATGACCAACGACCCCCCCAAGGCCTACCCGACACTTTAGAAAGCTCGGATAGTTTTGTTTACTTGCTTAGGAAATATTCCCACTCCCTTTTGGGAATGAATTTCTCCCATTTCATCTGTTTCTCTGCCCAGTTAAAATTTGGTGGCGGTTCATGTAGTGATGGATGAGGTTCGACAATATGTGGACAATATGACCCACTCCTTTTTCTATCATGAATTTGAACAAAAAGGTCGATAAGGGGCATAGGAACTGCTTGATAAGGTCTGTATAGAATTTCTTCTGAATAGTTTCTACCGAAGTTCTCTCTTCTATAACTTTCTCCTCGCAGAATTCGTCGGTGATATTTTCAAACCACTCTGACAGGTTTGTTCTTCCCCCTCAAATCAGTTTATCTAATAGTTGTTGGTCCTTAGTCGCTTCCGTATTTTTCATCCAGAAGTTTTTTCAAAAGCTGGGGTACCGATTCTATGAACTTCTCATGAGTTTTAGTGAAGAATATTTCCTTCTCCTGAACAGTCGTTAATCTGTTTCTCCGTGGGTAATTTTGCAAATAATTTTCTATCTTACGCTTCTACCAGTCCTTAATCTTCTGTTCTGATATCATCTGTTGTATTCATCTCACATATGTACTACCGACAACAAAACCAATGTTGTAATCTCACGGATCATAGAGGGTTACCAATAATACACATTAAAAGCATACGGACATAACAGAGACAAGAGACAAGAATGTAGGTGTAGAACAACATATTATATTATATTATAAGGGTCCATACAAACACAGAATTGAACCAAGTTCTCATCTGGCTCAATAGCCTAATATATATGATTTACAAATAGTTACATATAACTACCTGTCGATTCGGTTATTAACCAACACGACCTTATGCTACCGACCTAATCTCTAATTAGTCGGCCAATCTACTTAGTTGGCTTACTGACTAGCTCCTCCAACAATCCTCAGGTTCACTTCCATCCCTTGCTTTTGGGTCTCTTCATCTGTCTATTTCCATGGCTTCCATATGTTCCCTTAACTCCCTCATTTCCTCTAGACCTCTTGCATTTCCTCTGGTTTGACCTCTGTCATGACCTCTCACTCTTCCAATGTGTGCAACCATCTTCTTACACTAAGCCTCTGTAATAACAGTTCTCTTTCACACTATTACAACTTACATCACCAAGCCTCTTCTCGGCCCTTGGTATTTCGACAATGCTGGTCCTCTATCCAGACCCACTAGAGCACTCTTCTTTGCTCACTACACGATTCGACAGATACACTTTTCTCTTTCACTAGCTTCTCCTTGCTCCTTCATAAATTATACCCACAATCTCAACTATGGAATTTCTCAACATGAAGTCTCATCTTCCTTGCTCTGATACCAACATTGGTGCAGGATGGGTAGACCACAACCAACCCCAACCAACAATTCCAGGATCTAGGGGCTCCTCCACTTAGAAGGACTTCCCAACTTAGCTTAATGGCTAAATTCTACTTGAAATATTACCTCCCTTCAATTTTGCCTCCACAAACGTTGTCCCGACACTCTGTTTCCGCAACAGATTTTTTGCTGTCGAGTTGCGGTATTCGGGATCTCAAAGCACCCAAAGCCATGTTCTGCAACGTCCTTCCTGAAACCAGGTTTTGAGATGTGGGATGCCAACATCCCAAATTTTCTCCCCCAAAACTTCCTCCCTGAAAATCTTCCCCCGCAATTATCCTAGCTGTTAGATATTTTCGGCCTCACTCCTACCGTCGATCTTTTTTTTGACGCTGATCTCTCAGATCTCTGTGGATTTGTTAACCTCCTCACAACTTCCATTGTGGGATTCCTTTGGACCATCAGATCTTTATTTGTGGACTCCATCTCCACCGTTCCTTCTCTGCAAAAACTTGTTGAGTCAGAAAACCTGCGGGTTGCACCAATTGATAATGAAATTGATCAATCTATCTTGCAATCTTCCCGATTCTTTAGCCTAACACTCTTATGCATGCATCTACACTCTATTACAACTATTCAAGCAAGAAATTGATGGGTGAATACAATAGCTTCTCATAAATACACAAATGTTCAGGAAAACCCTGAAGTCGACTCTGTAAGATACACAGTTCAACACAACACATGCATAAAGGCTAAACAACCCAACAACACACGGTTAATCCTTCTATTAATAAACAAAGGAAAATTCACACATCTTGTATCTCTCTCCTTTTGATTCTTCAAAATATTTACAAGTAGGAATCCGACACAAGTTTGTCCTCTCTCTGCAAATTCGGAATTCTAAATGCTAAAGAGCAGAACCCCCTCTACATCTCTAAACTATATATTTATGCTGAACTAATATTCCTATCTTGAGTGGTCCTGCAACTGAAAAAAAACACTATGACGCATGATGAAAATGTCCTTGTCTGAAACAAACTACCAGCGGCTTGATCTCCACACAGGGAGTCTTGATTCGCAATGATTCCCTATGTCGCTAATCAGACTATGACTCAACACAAAATGGTTACAAAATATGCCACAGTATGTGACCAATTCATCACATTGCTGGCATGCCACGATGCTCTTGCATCACCCCTCCTCAACTTGTTGGCCATTCTCACATGTAGGAAAAGGATTCCCTACACAGGCCCTATGCAATGATGCAGGTTAATGTGCAAAGAACATGAGCACCATAGGAAAATTTTCTACCCCAACAACATGGGTTTTGTTATCAAATGAAGGATTAGTGACCAAGAATAATGCATAATGTGACGAATCTCAAAATAGCCACCATAACCCTATGACAGGAAAAAGGTGGACTAGGGCCTCATGGATAGCATATGTAGAACCCAAAAGACGCATATTATAG
Organism: Pseudotsuga menziesii; assembly: GCA_001517045.1. Lineage (NCBI taxonomy): Eukaryota > Viridiplantae > Streptophyta > Pinopsida > Pinales > Pinaceae > Pseudotsuga > Pseudotsuga menziesii. The sequence goes on from LPNX010908561.1 coordinate 971,534, forward strand.
ACTAAAACTCTGGATATTCACCTTGTAAGATGAATTGGGTAATGATAACCATCCTTGGTGTAATTAACCTTCAAATGTGAGACCACATATCAATCACATGCCAAATATTTCCTATCCATGGGATATGTTGTGGGATTTTCAAATGTGATATTATAACCACCGTCCCTAAAAGTCCAAATTCTCATGACTTTTAAGGGATGATTTTTAAAAATCAGCTTAAAAAGGACCTTTTAGGGGGGGGGGGGGTTCG
>LPNX010908561.1:971882-1100066 GCA_001517045.1 Pseudotsuga menziesii
CTTGCAAAGCTTTATATATGGGTATGTAAACCCCTAGTAAGTTGGTGGCATCAATCCCAGCCATATGATAAATTCCATAACAACAAAAATGGCGACCATACTCAGGATGCCTTGTCTGCTTTGGGGTTGTTAGTGTTTGAGAAAAATATGAATATAATTGAACTTTAAAACTTTAATTCACAATAACAGTACATATAAATCTCATCAATAATCTAAAGACATAAATTAAACCATAGAACACAAAATATACCATGTGAAAACCCTCCACTGATTTAGGGGATAAAGAACCCATAAAAATATCTTAAGGTATGATTGATAATTGGTAGAGAATGATTACAACACAATAATATATTTCCTTCTCTGAGAGCACCAGAGAGTAGAGATCAAAAGGAACATTGCATCTAACTTTCCAAGTGCATAACACTTTAATAACAAGCCAAATCAGGTTATACAACAAAAATTGAATCATTGCATGCATCTGTAACTTATTAACACTTATAAAAATGATACATCTTCAATGATGCACCCCCCATTGACCTGGTGCCAAGCTTCCACTCCACAATTATCTCCCACCAGAATATATGCACCTTCCATTAATTAACTAACTCTAACTGAGTTGTTAAAGAAGTGTACTAAAATGAACTAGATGGAACTGCATGCAACTGAATGGAACTAGCTGTAACTGCATACAACTGAGTGTAATTGAACTGAACTGAATGAAACTGCATGCAACTGAATGGAACTGAGTGTAATTGCATACAACTGAGTGTAATTGAACTGAATTGAATGGAACTGGATCCAACTGAATGTAATTGAACATAACTGAATGTAACTGAACAGAACTAGTGCATTTCTCCATCAGTGTCATCTTCAACAACCACTTGCATAAATTAAGGAGATTATATCTTAATTAGCAAAACTTGTTTACCATAACTAATACTCAACTAATGTCTTATCAATTCGAGTTCACTTGGTGGAAACATGGTCAATTTGAATTCTCTCTCCATATATGTTCTTATATTAATTATCTCTGCATGGTTCATACGTGTTTTCATAAATTTTATATCATATCATACTCATAAGAATTGTTTCGATTCTATGATCATATGTATTACCCCAGGTCATATAGTCACATGCTAAAGTAAATCAATCGAGGATAGCCAATACCTAAAGGAGACTTGTAGTACCTATTGACCATGACTAGTCATACATCACATAGTATATCCACTTTACATAGTAAATTACACCACCTTAGAACATGAAGATATTTGTATAACTTGATATTACTCACAAGTCCACTGACTTGATATTACTCACAAGTCTCAGCGTGATATTAATCACAAGCTTTACCACCTCAATAATATGAGGATATTTGTAGGACTTGATATCACTCACAAGTCTACTGTCTTGATATTACTCATAAGACCCAGACCTTAACATAAGTTCATCATCTTAACCATACGATCCTAGTACAAGCGTTTGTCCTGAAAATGACAATGTCATGTGAACTTAATACAATATAAGTTTTGGACTTGATACAACACAAGTATCCAACCTTAATACAACATAAGGTCATGGAGAAGATATGAATCTAAATATAGCATAGATTATGGACTTGATTACAACACAAGTATCATCAAAATGACTCTTGAATCTGTACTCTCAACACTCCCTCTCAATGAGGGAGACATTCTCTGCCATACCAAGCTGATCTCAGAAGTGTTTAAAATTTGTCACAGATAGAGGCTTGTCACAAATTTGCAATATAATAATTAGTACCTATGTACTAGAAATCATGATGATTATTTCAATGAAGTAAAATTTCATCTCGAAAGTGTTTTATCATAAAACACATATAGGGTTTTCGAGAAAAATTGACTATTAACACCTAATGACCGTAGGATCAAGTTTTTCACCCTAGTAGGTAGCTTCCCAAGTTACACTACAGCTTAGTATGTAGTACTATCCACAAAACACATTTTTCTTTTGTAGTACACTCAGGCATACACCTTTCTTCTGTAGTACTCGCCTCAAATTACATCTCTTATCTCAGGCTAAAAATATAGTTGGATATCACAATCAAATAATAGGTCTGCCATGTATCAAATACAATAAAGGGCATATTCTAATGTACCTCAAAGGTACTTAAACATATTCCTTGTAGAAAGCATAAAATACAATAGTTTTTCTCAAAGACCAACCATCTACTTACACAAAGTAGCATCATCTGTATCCAATCCAGAATCATTTTTCTCCAAACTAGAAACCATGGATTTTAAATCCATCACACACAACATTATACAACAAATGTGTAATAACATGCAGAAAGAAAGACTTATATTTTCTTTCACTCTATTATAAATAGATATTGTTCTTAGTTTATCTGTTCTTTTTGTCCTAATTTTCAACCATTGGTTTAAAATGATTTTACATTTTATGTTGATTTTAAGAATTTTTGACAATCAATAATTTTGGTTGGATTTAATGCTTTTAATGGTTGAATTATTTCATTATTTTAGTTTTTAGTTTTTCCTTTTGGGATTATTAGTTAATATGTACATATTTAATCTTTCAAAAACTTATATCAAAATTTTATTCCAAGTTTTGATTTATAATCTAACTCTCATTTTTTAGTCCTTTGTCAAATATTTTCATGAGGAGATTTTTTTAGCAGCTCTATTTTTCCTGTTTTTAATCATTGTCATTGGGAGCACATTAAAAGGATATGGAAACGAATTTAGGAAAAAAAAAATAGGTTTTGTCCACAATAGACTCATTCACAAAAAACTCTCTCATTTTTGCAACAGCTGTTGTCGTTTGAGAGATTCGAATTCATCTTTGTGGCCTATTTTCAGGGTTTGAATTATTTAATAATTTCCTGTTTTAGTCACAAATTTTCAGCATGTATTCCGATCAATTGAAGAGGAATTTAGAAAATCCAAGAGAGGTTTGTGTTAATATCATACTCATTTAAAAAAACCTCTCTCATGTTTTACATAAGTGTCTTCAATCGAGAGATATGAAGGCGTATTTGAGACCCAAATTTTCAGAAATTCGCCAAATTTCCCCAAATCTGATTTGTTATTTTTGGGTTAATTGTCTTTAAAGATTTTGAGTTATCATGTAACTAATTGATGTAACTATTTCAAATTTTGACCTAAAAGGTAGTTATGGAACTAATTTACTTTTGTAATGATAAAATGAAGACAAACATACAGTTTTGTGGTGGAATTTTTCACTCAAGGAGAGACTTTTGGAGCTTTGATTTCTCAAGCTAGCACTTATAACTCTTATGTAAGTGGATGACTGTTATTGATTATATATAAACTGATAAGCCATTTTTACCTGTCATGTTGTTTCATTTCTGATCTAGTTGATTGCTTAGTCTACAATTTCATTTCCCGTTTAAAGTTTTATTCATATAAATGCTTGTAGCCTGTGGGTGGAATTAGTATTTCATGTGTAATGTTTATGGTTTATTGGAATGTGTTTGATCCCTAGTTTATCCAACTTGCATGATTCAGTTCTCTATTAGCTTGTTGTTGTTTATTTCCTCCTTTATTGATGAATTTTTCAACCAAAACTAAAAACCAAAACCCTTAAAACCAATTTTATTTTATTTTTATTTGAGATTGTGTTGGCTTGTTCTTCTAGTAGTTTGAGAACAATTTTTGGCACTAACATCTTTAGCGCCATTGCCGGAGATGAATTTGAAGTATATATTCCCTGGGATATCATTATTCATCTGATTTTGAAAGGTGAACAAAGTCAGAAAATATTTTAGACTACAATTTTTCACCAGCGACTCCACGATTAAAGATTCCACTACAAGGAGAATTTTGTTGACAGAAAAATGAAGAATCCAAATGGAAAGACTGGGTATCAGCTTGTTGCTTTCCTCCATGAGGTTTTGTTCTTATTCATCAGTTCTTTCCTGTCTTTCCCATTGCATGTCAAAAGAATTATTTTTTGTTTTGTCTATTCCTATGATCATAAACCTTCAAGTAAATATCCCTCTTTGGAAGAAGAAAATCTGCATTCTTCTTATTTTATTGATGTTGATCATATTCCTTCATTTGAAATACATGTGCAACATGATATACATATACCCATATCTCTTGAAGCTGATTATTCCGGTCATCTTGTAGAGAATAAAGTTAATCTATTACCTTCTACCATCACTTCTGAAACTTGCAAACATCTTGTTGAACCTCATTTTCAACTCACAGATTTTCAGTCTAGACTCAGACAGAAGATGTTTAAACCTCTTAGGCTACCATCTCTCTTACATCCTTACCCTTCATACTTTGTTGAATATCTTCCCCATTTTACTGGAAAAGACCATATTATAGCAGAGAAGCATTTAGAATTTTTTCATAATTTCATTGATAATTTTGAAATCATGCATGAGGATGTTGTCATGAGGTTATTTTCGAAATCCTTTGCTAGAGGTGCTGGGTTTTGGTTTCGAAATTTAAAAGCTGATTCAATTGGATCGTGGGAAGAGTTACATGATGTCTTTTTGAAGTATTGGGGTAAGAATAAATCTTATGATCAATTTCTTTCCAAATTTTATAGTTTGAAAAGAGAGAATTATGAGCCAATTACTAAATTTAATTGGAGGTTTCAAAGTTTTTATATTAGTATGCCTTCAGAGATCAGAACTTCAGAAAAACTTGCTATGGTATATTATGTTATGGCTCAACATTCAGATCTTGTCTTTTTCCTGTTAGAAAGGAAATCATCATCTTGAAGACAATTGTTTGAGGATGCAAAAGGAGTGGAGGAGAACATCTGAGCTTGCAAAATGCTTTAAGATCAGGCTCATGTTGAATATATACAAGCTTATGAACAGGAAGAAGAACGTAGGTATTGTTGGGGCACGCACCTTAACGGTCCCTAATTTTGGTAACTCCGCAGTTTTTGTGGAAGTTGTAAGCGAAATTACGACTCAAAACAGTCTTAGGGGTGTCGGGGTTGAGTAAAAACCTTCTTTTTGTAATAAACTTATGGTTTAAGTCCAGGGTTTAGGGTTCGAGGTGCCCATGGTTTAAGCCCATGGTTTTGTAATAAGTGCACTATAAATAAGCACTCTTATAAAGAAGTCAATTTAGGCTTTTGATGTAAGATGAATTGATGCGAAGCTAAGGCTTGTTTGTAAGAAGGTTAAGTTCCAACTGTGTGTGTGGACAACCTCTGTAGCTGTGTACGCAGAGGGTTTTGGGTGATTAAGGAAATCTGTAGCTATGTGCGTAGAGGCCTGCAGCTGTGTGCACGGATTTAAGGACTTGAAGGGATCTGAAGATGTGTGCATATATCAGAATTGTGGTTTTTGTAAAGAGTTGAATAAAACACAGTTCTGTGGACGTAACCCCTAAAATAGGGGTGAACCACGTTATATCGTGTGTTGTGGTTTTTGTTGTGTTGTTGTTATGTTCTTTTATGCATTGATAAATATATAACTGATAAGTAAGATAACTGCTAAATATTGACTTCGTTGGAATTCCCAGTAAAGGGTTAAGCAAGGCACTGTTTGTTTATCTAACCACGAAGCTAAATAAGTAACTATTAAGGCTCTACATTTTATGATTATAATTGTTAGAAGCTAAAGGTAAAGTAATATCCCTCTTCTGCTTGCAGAAACCTGATTTTGCGGCACTCCATAGCTGTTTCGGGTGAGACTGCAACCTCTCCACAGGTTGTTGCCGAAAAGGCCAACACTGTGGGTCTTTTGTTGGTGCGAAGTTAATGGTATAAAGCCTGGGTCTGTCCTATATCCCAACAAATTGGTTCCGTTGCCGGTTGAACTCAGTATCTCCTCAAGAGGGGTTTACGTCGTACCTCGAGGACTATGTTTTGGAGACCCTCAGTGAAAGAAATCAGTGATTGGATTGAAGAGACTTATCTGAACTTTGTTGTACAAGAGAACAAAGATCCACGTCGTAGTGCAAACGACTTTCTACAAAGGTATGTTTTTTCTGACGTATATGAAATTTTCTTTGGTAGTATCCACATAGAGTTGCACCCGTGGTTATCTAGGTTAACAGAGAGAAGGATGAACTTCCAAGAATGTCAGTTTCCTGATTGGACCCTTGCAAGAATTAATATACTGAAAAGGGTGAACAATGAGATATCCCACGCTGTTGATTCTGGACAATGCGAACCCTTGAAGCATTTGTGACGGAGTTCGCCATTAACACAAGTATGTCCTTCAACGAAGCCGAACAACAGTTCTTCAAAGGACCACGGGGTAAGTACTTGAATTCATTTAGTTTGAGAATTAAAATGCTATTGGATGAAAAAGGTATATTGCTCATTGAATCAGACTGTTAGATTTAGCACTACTAACTTATGTTTGCAAGTGAAAGTACCTCAACGAGCAAAGTGGTTTGCTGCGAAGTGGAAAAAGGTACAAGAGAAATTTTGAGTCCTATACCCTAGGTCAGAATACCGAGTCTAACCCTGTAAGTCCAGTAGTCTCAGAGCCAGAAGAAACCCCTTATGTTGGAAACCCTCCGGTAACCCCGCAACGAAGACCTATTACCCCTGAGAACCCATCGCTTTCTAAAAGTAACCCTAGACTGAGTATTCCTATCGTGGGTCAGTCTACCCCAGTAAGTTCCCCCCCGCCTACTACCAGTCCCCCTCCCTCCCCCCCTAGACCCACGATGGCCCATATGAATGACAACATTAAGCTCCCTGTTATCAAAGGAACTGGATCAAAGGATCCATAACAGTTCTGGATTTTATGTGAAGCAGTGTGGACTGCTAAGAACACTACGGATCAAGATACAAAAAGAGCGCAGCTGGTTACTTCTTTCAGAGACCACGCTCTAACCTGGTTCATGAAGTTTTCCAGCACTTAGAACCATTATTTGGTTGATATAAAAGTAGCAATGATAAAGGAATTTAAGAAGTCAAAATCAGAGTCGCAGTGTATCACTGAATTGAAAGAGATTCAGCAGAGGCGCGGCAAATCAGTGTGGGACTTTGATCAAAGGTTCAAAGTTCTGCTAGACCAAGTCAGTTTCACCATTGGACCTGCGCAGCACAAGGAATGGTTCATTGCAGCATTGCTACCACATATCAGAACTCCACTCATGCAATAGAAGGTTGCTGACCAGCAGGAGGCTCTGGAAATCGCGATGAATCTTGAAACTGCTCCTGTCGAAGACAATTCTGGTATCGCTCAAATCCAAGCGCAGTTGGCAGTGATGGCTCTAGAGCTTCGTGATATGAAGAAAGGAAAAACCGGTCACGACGAGGTTTGGTGTACACAATGTCGGACAGAAGGTCATGCCAAGGAACAGTGTCCTGTGGTACGAAATTACCTGAATACTGGTGCGCCAAACCCATTTAACCCACAAGTCCTATATTGTGAGCTATAGAACAACATGAAAACATCGACCTGAACACTGCTATCTACTACAGAGGTATGGGCAAGTACCTAAGAACCCCTATTGTCAGTTCTATAAGTCCGTAGGACATAATGAATATGAGTGTCGCAGTTATGACCTCATGAGAGAACGCACCTATGACACCTATCGGGTACAGAATGAGGGACAGAGCAATGATGGTTATGGTTACCGCGGTGGTGCATCAGGTAGAGGTGATTTTGGAGGTCGTGGTTGTGGTGGTATGGCCGGAAGAGGAAGAGGCTAGGTTGTGTGTTACAACTGTAACCAGGCTGGGCATCTAGCGAGAGACTGTCGGAACCCAACTACGACATGTTGGTATTGCCGAGCAGTAGATCATATAATCGAGCAGTGCCCGCAGTTGATAGCTAAGATTCAGAAAAGAAACAGTGCCCCTACTCAGAATATTCAGATGATTTCTGTTGAGCAAAGACCTGCCCCAGCCATTAATGTTGTTACCAGGAGTGGAGCTAAGATGGAAGTACAAAATAAGGAGAAACAGCCTGACAAGGCTTGGGTTCATAAGGCCCCAACGAAAGTCCCAACATTTGATATCGGAAGAGAAAAAGAGACATTCATGGATGCCAAGAGATAATTTTCTACTCCCAGCACATCAGTAACACCTGCGCAACAACATCAGTAGCAGTCGCAGCTGCAAGAAGCTTCGATAGATAAAGTAAGGACATTGTCCTCCTTTTTACATAGTTGTCTGAAGCTCTTAAGAAATTAGAATGCTTTAAGTGAGTTGCAGAAAATTATTCTTCCTGTGAACCTCAGCAAAGTTCTGGTCAGGAAAAAGCTGTTAATAGATTCAGGAGAACTGGCAGGGAAATGAGATTGAATGCTCATATAGGAGAGTATGATATGATTGATGTTATATTGGACCTAGGATCAGAGGTAAATGTCTTAACTAAGAAAACTTGGGAACAAATGGGAAAACCTACTCTGGAATGGTCCCCTATACAGTTGAGATTATCCAACCAGCAGAAGATTGTGCCCCTAGGAAGACTCCCTAGTGTATCAGTAGATATTGATGGAGTCAGTACCTTAGCAGACTTTGAGGTAATTGAAATAATTGATGACAGCAACCCATATCCAGCACTACTAGGCATTGAATGGGCAATAGATAATGATGTAGTTATCAACCTGAAGAAGAGATAGATGACTTTCGAAGGGAAAGAACTGAGAGTCATAGTCCCATTGGATCCTTCTCAAGGAGAGAGATACAAAGAGCCAGTAAGAGATGAAGACCAGGATGTTTTGGCCCACATCTACAATATCACAGCGAAAGAAGAAGATTATGTTGATCCTACTACCGAAGGTATCATGGATTGGCAGTGTGACAACTCCTGCATGATGGACTCAGATGATGGGTTAGAAAACTGGCAGAACAGACTTTATGCGCTGCATGGACATAGATGTGCCAGAATTACTAAATCTATCAGATGTCTTGGTGCACAGGTAAGAGTCCTACCTAATTTTGATGACTTGTCAGACCCAGAATAGTTTATTGAACAATTCTCAGACCAGATACCAGATCCACAGAAAATGGAGACTCTGGAGTCAGTATTCAGAGCCACAACAACCAGATGGTGGAATAGCCATAAGAAGAACATTCCTAGTTGGAAAGCTTGTCAGAAGTTCCTTCGCCTGAGATTTATGGATCAGCCCCAGGAGGTGCAAAGCAGGTTTGATGGAAAGACTAGCCCTCAGGCACATTTGGCATAGTGCTACGAAGCATGAAAGCATGTACCTCGTGAAGAATGGGTACATAGGTTTGTGCACACCCTGGAACCTATAGCAAAGAACTGGTATGCGGAGGCTGAGCTTCGCTAGGATATTGTAAGTAGGGATTATCTTGTTGATATTTTTGTGCTTACCTTTTCTACTAATGAAGTTTGTCCAGCTTTAGATGCAGCTATCAGGTTGATCCATACTAGGGTATTTGATGATCAAGAAGTAGTAGAATACCGACCTGATTGGAAGGCACAAGAAGCCAATGCAGTAAAATGTTATAACCTTGCAATTGATGAGGATGATGATCCGTGCAACATTAACATTCTTGAGTCAGAAGGACACTGTGAAGTATATGGACCAGTAGTTGAACCATTTGAAGTGACTTAGCCCCTGAAGACGCAGACTGTAAACATTGGGTCAGAAGACAACCCTAAGTATGCTACCATTGGAGATTATTGGGATGACGAAATGGTGAGAAAAGTGACCCAACTTCTCCATGATTATCAGGACCTATCTCTGACAGGGTTCTCAACAATGAAAATAATTATTGCGCTGGTGGAAGACATTCTGTCGTGGGTTGAAGTTTGAAGCCAGGTTGACGCTGGTATCAGGAAATGTCGAATGTCCTTATTTTGGCACAGCAAGAGTAACTACTTGTGCCGAAGAAGGAAAGATGTGTCGAAGATTAAAATATGATCATTAGAAGAAATTAAATTTGGTAGCGCCGGTACGTTCTCTGTATTAACTGCCTGTATTAATGCGATCTTGGAAAATCTACCACCGTTTCGACAAGATCTCTGTCAGATTTGGTATCATCAATGCATAGTTATGAAAAATGTCATGGATGGATTCTATAAGAAGACGCCCACACCCACGGCGTTTGCATTATGCAATTTCTTGAGTTTTACAATTGCATCCATGTCAGCTGATAGTGAGCTTCAGAAGTTAGTGAGAGAATTTGAATAGGAGGGTCTGCCACACCTTTTCAGCCACCCACCTGCGTCTTCAACTCGTGAAGAGAATCCCCTAGCACCGACCCAGCCAATGTAGACACGCTCTACCAGAAAAAAAATTTAAACCTGAAGTTCGTTCGAAGCGGAACAAAGATAGACATCAGCAATCAGGGAAGACACTGGAGGATCCTGAGATGAATCCCTCTGGCTCAGCAGAGGTTCTGTTTGAAGAAGATGAGAACATTGCACCGCAGCATCCACCGTATCTTCCTCCAGTTGGACCAGGAGTTCAGCTCCCTCGGCGGATGAAGAAGGTCACATTACGCACCCCTTCACTGCCACCGGGTGTGCAGCTGGTCGGGACAATGACAGGGAAAATAGACCAGCTCAAGTACATCGACCACGATACAAATGATCATGGGAAATTTCTACAGTTCGCCCTTGGGACATACTTACACTCTGTCCGCTATCAGGAGACTGAAGCGACATTATTAGAAGTAAAACAGTGGGCTGTTGGCTTGGACATAGCTGGTTTGTTGAATATGCTCAATGTGCCCCACTTCAGACGCAGCACATAGGTAACCGTGGTGGTCAAACAATTATTGGCATTGTTACATGATGGGTACCTATGGATTGGAACCCAGAAAATTGCTATCAATAAAGAACTCATTCACCAGATTACAGGCCTGCCGAAGGAAGGACCTGACCCTAGCATTGATTTTTTGGGAAAGCATGAAGATATGAAGCTAGCACATAGCATGAAAGAACGCTTCGGGCTGACGAAAGGGAAGCGAGGGTATCAAACCTCGACCATTCAGCATCACAACATTCACTTCGCAGCTGAGCTCTTAGCCTACAAATTGATGAGAAAGTGCAGACCATATGAAGTACCTGCCCCAATTGTAAGTATTGCTGCGAACTGTGCGGAAGGCTAAATTTACAACTGGGTAGCATACAACGCTAAGGAATTTCTTGAAGATGCTCGCGACGCATAGAAAAAAGGTAGACCCTTTCACTACTCATGGCTGATCGTACTTATTGCCCTGATTGGGTGGAAAGAGCCCACTGAGGAGCAGTTTATTGATGTACCTCCAAGCACGTCCGATGCAGCGAGGTACGCATCACTCTGGGTTTCGCAGGACAAAGCATCCCAGCAGATGACGAACACTGTGTTCTCCTTTTACGCCATGAGTATCTCATATGAGATTGTCAAGACCCCGCAGCTCAGTATTGAGCTATTCTCTCAATATGATGGCATGGCCAACTTCAGGGCCGACGTGCACAATGTATTTATCTAGGACTGCGCAGATCAGAAGAAGGCATGCTGAAAGTTGCCATATGTGGTGACCAAAGATGACATCCTCGTGGTAATTCAGCAGTGGTCGGCTGAATGGCTGAAGGACACAGGAACAAATCCTAGAATCCCAATCCCTCCGGTCACCAATGTGGGCATTGGCCCTAGTCAGACGCAGCAGGAAGATCCCCCAGAGGACAACGAAGAGCAAACTGAGTCGCAGCAGAGTGAAACCGACCAGGGTGGAAATGGTGGAGACGAAGGAGAAGAAGAGGAGTCGGTCAAAAATATCTCAGACCCTAATAGGCCAAATAAGCGCAAGTCACCAGAGGCCGAAGAAGTGACCAAACTTCAGTCCCACAAGAAAATAAAAGCGTAGAAAGAAAAGAATATCAACGAAGAGCCTACCCTGACCAGTGAAGAGCTTAGTCAGGCTCTGTCAAAATCCATAGAAGTTCTCACCAAGAAATGGTCAGAGTTTGCAGACATGCATCTTGATGCCATCACCAGTGTAACAAAGAAAATATTGGAGCTGAAGCAGTTAGCAGAAAAATCAGTGACGGGTGCTGCAGCAAGTAGTGCCCCAGTACCTACACAGCCAGACACAAGACAATGGTCGGTTAGAGAACACCGGGGACAAGTCTCAAGTCCTGCGCTCATCATAACCGATGCAGCATCTCATGCGGAGATGAGCATGATAGTTGGAATAGATTACACTAAGATGTCCATGATGGAATTACATCTCTGTCAGTCAACCATCGCGAAGGAAATCCAAGCCCGAGACCACCACTCACAAATACTGTTGGGAAATACCAAGAAGCATAACGATAGCCTCGCAGCACACTTGGAGGAAGCGGAGCAGAGAAAGAGCAACACAGAATGTAAGCAGGTCACATTGGCACGAGTATTGGAGGAGGCACGTCGAAGTCTTCCTGACTTCGACGTCCAGAATGAGGAAGAACCAGAGCAAAGAATCACCAAACTAAAAGACTACGCACAACAGTCTCGCAGTGAAATAGAGAAGCTCAAAGCAGAACATGAGGCTCCGATTTCAGAGCTTCAACTCCGCATCACCCCGGAGAGCCCACCAGAGGTCAGGGAACAATGTCGAGCAGACATTCAGGCTTCCGCATCAAAAATATCAGATATTGTGAGCAGCGTAGCAAAGCTGCTAGAAGATAGTGTTGATGCCTGGACCACCCTGTAGGAACATCCAGAAGTTGGACAGCTAGAAGAAACCATCAGGCAGCGACAGACAGAGTTGGATACAGTAAAAGCAGAAATTAAGACTCTGCCGCCTATGGAGAAAATGCTCAAGGTAAAGAGAAGCAATGAACTCCAGCAGGAAATTGAGTCATGCAGGGCAAAAGCAACAGAAGTGGAAAATTCTATGCAGCCACTTATCAATGAAGCGTTCGAGTTGAGTACTGCTGTGGACACCCAACTCAAAGTTCTGAAGGAATATGATGCATTTGCGCAGAAAAAGGTCAGCGAAGCATCAGCCGCAGTATTGCAGGAGTTGGTCGAAAAGGAGCAAGAAGCAAAAAATATCATGCATGGTCTCAACAAGCAGTTCACTATCTTTGCTGCCAAAGTTCATCTACTAGAAGAGCAGTAGAGTGTCCCGGGACGGGCCACTGGTGAGTCTTAGGGGCCTGTTGGGGCACGCACCTTAACGGTCCCTAATTTTGGTAACTCCTCATTTTTTTTGGAAGTTGTAAGTGGATTTATGACTCAAAACAGTCTTAGGGGTGTCAGGGTTGAGTAAAAACCTTCTTTTTGTAATAAACCCATGGTTTAAGTCCAGGGTTTAGGGTTCGGGGTGCCGATGGTTTAAGCCCATGGTTTTGTAATAAGTGCACTATAAATAAGCACTCTTGTAAAGAAGTCAGTTTAGGCTTTTGATGTAAGATGAATTGATGTGAAGCTAAGGATTGTTTGTAAGAAGGTTAAGTCCCAGCTGTGTGCGTGGACGACCTCTGCAGCTATGCGCACAGAGGGTTTTGGGTGATTAAGGAAATCTGCAACTGTGTGCGCAGAGGCTTGCAGCTGTGTGTGCGAATTTAAGGACTTGAAGGGATCTTTAGTTGAGTGTGCAGATCAGAACTGTGGTTTTTGTAAAGATTTGAATAAAACACAGTTCTGTGGACGTAACCCCTAAACTGGTGGTGAACCACATTATATCGTGTGTTGTGGTTTTTGTTGTGTTGTTTTTATGTTCTTTTATGCATTGATAAATATATAACTGATAAGTAAGATCACTGCTAAATACTGACTTCGCTGGAATTCCCAGTAAAGGGTTAAGCAAGGCACTGTTTTTTTATCTAACCGCGAAGATAAATAAGTAACTATTAAGGCTCTGCATTTTATGATTATAATTGTCAGAAGCTAAAGGTACAGTAATATCCCTCTTCTGCTTGCAGAAACCTGATTCTGCGGCACCCCATAGCTGTTTCAGGTGAGACTGCAACCTGTCCGCAGGTTGTTGCTGAAAGGGCCAACACTGTGGGTCTTTTGTTGGTGCGAAGTTAATGGTATAAATCCCGGGTCTGCCCTATAGCCCAACAGGTATCATTCAGATTTAAGATAGTTTTATTCATCATTTTCAGGTTTTCATATGAACAAGGATATAAATAACTCTTGTGTTGATTCTTCATATCAGTTTGCTGAATTTTTTTATGATAATATACTTTCAATGGATTATAGTAGAAATTTCTTAGTTCTTGCTATGAAATTCTCATGTTATGAAGAAGAAGTTGCTACTCTTCAACCTCTTACTATTGATATAGGAAATAAGTTGTCATTCTTGACTTATGGTCACTTTTAGAATTTTATTTGTTCAAGTTTTGATCAAGGGTTTTATTTAAAGGTCGAGAAGCAGTTTGAAAAGCCATTGGTTTCCATTCTTGATCCAAAGTTTAAAAAGAACAGCAATGGAGAGGAAGAGAATGCTTCACTTTATGATTAATATAATGAAGGCATTGAAGTTTTAAATCAAAAATTTCATGATCCCGTGGCTTCTTGGATGGAGTTGTATTTTTCAAAGGTTTCTAATGCTCCAGCTTTTGGTATAGTTCCTATTTCCAGTCATAAGTATCAGCTGCCTACAGACTCTATATTGCATTTATCACATCTTTTGTGGGTTTTCTCAAACAATAGCATGCATGGAATTATGATTCTCAGTCAAATGGTTTCTTGGCTTCACTGGAAGTATGATTACACTTGATTGGGTTGTTTCCTCCGATTAGAAGTAGGAGTAAATATAAGAATAAGCTTGCTATACGAGCATGCAGATTCTTTTTAGTATGCTAGTTTGTAGCAGTATTTTTTTATTTCAGAGGTATGTGTTCAGAGTTTGAAAAAGTTGCAGAGATTTGGTAAATGACTCCATCACCCAATGAATAAGGCACAAGGTATATAGGTTCTTGAAGCCTCACAAGGAGGACTTCATCCCGCAGCAAGAGCCAGATGTTATAACTATATCTTGTTCTTAGTTTAACTGTTCTTTTTGTCCTAATTTTCAACTGTTGGTTTAAAATGATTTTACATTTTATGTTGATTTTAAGAATTTTTGACAATCAATCATTTTTGTTGGATTTAATGCTTTTAATGGTTGAATTATTTCATTATTTTAGTTTTTAGGTTTGTCTTTTGGGATTATTAGTTAATATGTACATCTTTAAGCTTTCAAGAACTTACAATAAAAGTTTATTCCAAGTTTTGATTTATAATCTAACTCTCATTTTTTAGTCCTTTGTCAAATATTTTCATGAAGAGATTTTTGTAGCAGCTCTGTTTTTCCTGTTTTTGTCATTGTCATTGGGAGAATATTACAAGGAGATAAAAACGAATTCAGGAAAACCAAAAGAGGTTTTTGTCCACAATAGACTCATTCACTAAAACCTCTCTCAATTTTCAAACAACTATTATCGTTTGAGAGATTCGAATTCATATTTGTTGCTTATTTTCAGGGTTTGAATTATTTAATAATTTCCTGTTTTAGCCACAAATTTGCAGCACATATTCCAATCAATTGAAGGGGAATTTTGAAAACCCAAGATATATTTTTGTTCATAACATACTCATTTAAGAAAACCTCTCTCAGGTTTTACACAAGTGTCCTGGATCGAGAGATATGAAAGCGTCTTTAAGACCCAAATTTTCAGAAATTCCCCAAATTTCTCCAAATCTGATTTGTTATTTTTGGGTTAATTGTCTTTAAATATTTTGAGTTATCATGTAACTAATTGATGTAACTATTTCAAATTTCAACCTAGAAGGTATTTATGGAACTAATTTACTTTTGTAATGATAAAATGAAGACAAACATACAGTTTTGTGGTGGAATTTTTCACTCAAGGAGAGGCTTTTGGAGCTTTGATTTCTCAAGCTAGCACTTATAACTCTTATGTAAGTGGATGAATGTTATTGATTATATATAAATTGATAAGCCATTTTTACCTTTCATGCTGTTTCATTTCTGATCTGGTTGATTGCTCAGTCTACAATTTCATTTCCTGTTTAAAGTTTTATTCATGTAAATGCTTGTAGCCTGTGGGTGGAATTAGTATTTCATGTGTAATGTTTATGGTTTATTGGAATGTGTTTGATCCCTAGTTTATCCAACTTGCATGATTCAGTTCTGTATTATCTTGTTTTTGTTTATTTCCTCCTTTATTGATGAAGTTTTCTACCAAAACTAAAAACCAAAACCCTTAAAAACCAATTTTATTTTATTTTTATTTGAGATTATGTTGGCTTGTTCTTCTAGTAGTCTAAGAACAATTTTTGGCACTAACACACTCTTCAACATTTGTTGATCTATTGAATATTCTGCTATCTAGAGAAGTTATCTATGATATTTCCATTCTCTGTGATGTTCTTCAAGTCATGATCACTTTCTTAGTGATCCTTCTATTTATATTTGCAGCACCCCAACTAACTCTCCTATAAGTTTTAATTTTTCTCTAATAGTACAGACTATAAATAGTCTCTGATAGTTTTGACCATGTCTATACTCATGTATATTCTCTCCTAAAGGTATCACAACCTTGGATGCCTAAGTCATGTACTATGACTAACTAGGGGGGACTTTATCTATTTCCACCTATGAAGACACATCAATACTCCCTCTTCAACTGGAGGAGTTCTTATATACTATACCAAGCTTGTCCTGGAAAAGGCTTAGTAAGAATGTTGGCAATGCTACTCATCTATGGATATGTACCATGTTTCGAATATAACTGACTAGAACCCTTAAAATCTTTTTCTGCTTTTTAACATGCTCTATCTAGAGAAACACATGTGATCTTCCTCTATCACTATACTAGTCATATTTCATATATCTTTGAAAAATCTATTTTATTGAACAAGAAATATCTGAGTCCACATACACTTGTACCAAGTAGGTGCGACAACAAATGCTTCGTACATGTCGACGTACAAATTGCAAAGCACATAACAGATCCTGAGATCTATAACTAACCAAATACATCTCAATTGACTTGAGATCCTCCAAATATGAAATAGGAGTTATAAAATTTCATATTTACCTTCATATGTGTGGCCATGGATTTGTAGTCCATCATCCTGAAACTCTTCAGGCTCTTTTACTGCACATTTACCTTAACCGAGGAAAATATTTTTCTGGTGACTTCCACACAACTAATCATAACAATCATAAAAATATTCTTGAATACAATTCTCATCTTCCTTTTGAATATGAGCATCATGCATATCTCCTTTTTACAGGAGGTGCATCAACTAGTTACACTGGTTCTTCAGGAGCTAGTGAGACTAGCAACTCCCTCTCACAATGTAAATGTGAGAATCATAATCTGGGTCCTCCATCACTGGGATTTATGATCATCTACATATGAAGTTCTTCTTTGACACATGAATCTAAATAATATAAAATATATTCAAGAGTCTTCACATATATCAAAATTGAATTAAGCCATCTATTCTATTTGCTTCCCAAGAGACATAGGAACCTCCTAAATTGTTCTCTTTCAGGCTCACCAATCTAAATCACTCTACATTCATGTACTTATTTACTTTTAGGTAAGGTAATTTTAATTTTCCCCACAAGAAAAATTACATGAATGGTTAGAACCATTTCATACTCATGAATTTTATTAACACAAAATATTCTCAATATACTGATAATGATTTAAATAGTTATGTACAGTTACTGACCAACCGGTTTAACATAACCCATTATAATATTATATATTGATATTCAGCCCTATATCAGTCCTATATCAATCCAAAAATTATAAAATAAATATACAACCCATTTTCATATATCATGAGGTAAGCATGAAGCCCTCTATCTAGCCAATCATGTAGTCTTATGTTCACAGTTTATGAAACAATCATGCTTCCATAAATATCATGTCTTATGGAGGATGTTTTCAGCCTTATAATAGTCCTATATAAGTATATATAGTTACTACATAAGTCTTATATCATCTCACGAAATTTGGACTCATGAGATTGATAACATGCCAATATAGATAGAAAAAACAATGTATATGCTAAACATAATTCCAAGTCTAGGAGTACAGATCTATATGACAATCATGAAACATAATTTGTTTTAAGATCTGATTTATAAAAACAAATAAAAATATAAGGTACTCATCTTTATTGTTTGTGTGGGACCCCTCTTGATCTCTGCACCCTTGCAGAGATAGGTGGAGTCCTTATTTATCACTGCAACTTTAAACACTGTAAAAAAGAACTTAATGCATGTACTAAAAAGTGTTTCTCTGCATGGGAATAAGGATCCCATGAAACCAAGAGAAAATTATCTTCTTCAATAAAGGAAATATTCCTTTCAATCATCCTCTTTCTTGGATGATTTCTATTGAGAAGGTTCACCTCCTTCTACGGTGGTGGAGGCATGAATTCTTCCTTATTTTATCTTCCTTGTATTGCAATCCCATATGAAGTGACCTACCTCTTTTTAACAATAAAAAAATATTAGTTTTGATTTTTCCATACCTGTATAGATCTCTTTCTTCTTTGCACAAAAATTATTCTTGGGAGAAAAAGGTTTTCTTTATTTCTTGGTTCTTGCCATGAGGGAAATATTCTCCTCCTTAGTGCTCACCATCTTGTTCTAGATGCAATCATTCCAAAGTATTTTTAAATTGGGATTCTCTTCTCTTCCGTTTACCACACCAAGAAAGGTCTCCCATGAGGAGGGGATTCCATCGATGGGGGTTTGTAGAAGATCATCCTCATCCATCTTCACACTGATGCTTACTAGTTGATCCTTCACTTGTGAAAACTTTGTGAAGAATGGTGCTATGGTCTCATCCTTCTCCATTTTCATGTTGCGCAACTTGTTCTTCAAATATATTGATCACCCTTGCCTTCCATGTATTGAAGTTGTGTTAGAAAAACAGGACCATAGAGCAATAATAGATATACAGTTAAATTAATAAACAAGATGCAAAACACATTAAAACGTTACAGAGAGACACAAATATAACGTGGTTCACCCAAACTATGGGCTACGTCCACAAAGAAATTTGCTCATCCTTTTATTACAGTCCAGAAAGATGAAGGGATACACCCTGCAGCAAAACCGCTGCACTTCCTCTTCACGCTCTCACAGTCTCTCTTCCAGTACAATACAATACCTTACTCAGTTGATTTACAATGCTTTCTTTTATAGGGGAAATACAATGGGAAAAAATATAGGGTTAACCCAATACTATGGGTCCGCAATACTGTTGGCCAACACACATCCCAAAAAAAAAAATTCGGGGGCTCCACCCCCGAACCCCCATTTTCTTGGGGGCGCTACCCCCAAACCCCTGTGTCTCGGGGGCGTTTCCCCCGAACCCCATTTTTTGGGGTGCTACCTCGAACCCCAAGGCAGGGGGAATTACTATACAGTACTCCTGGGTTACAATCACAACTGAATAATATCTCTGTATCTGGAAGATTAGGCTCCACAACCAACAATCTCCCACTTGGAGACTAATCACAGCAACTCCACCACTACTACACTTGCTGGACTATGTTCTGGACCTTGGAATTAGCAAATTTCTTATTTTCACCTTCATGCTTTAAGGCCAATAGAAACCGAGCAGGAACTAAGTTTCTCTCTGGTTACTCCCTTTGTCAACATGTCTGCGGGATTCTGGCTAGTGTGAATCTTTTCCAGTTTTAATAGTTCTTCATCTAGAACAGATCTTATGAAGTGGTACTTGAGTTGTATATGTTTAGTCCTTGAATTAAAGGCTGAGTTCTTTGCAAGATGAATGGCACTCTGGCTGTCACTATACAGCCTACTATTCTCCTGTTTCTTACCCAATTCTTCCATGAACCTCTACAGCCAAATCATCTCCTTACTAGCCTCTGTAGTAGCAACATACTCTGCTTCTATTGTTGAAAGTGCAACAACCTATTGTAGTTTTGAAATCGAACTTACTACTGTTCCACCTATAGTGAACACATACCCTGTGGTGCTCCTCCTGCTGTCTTTATCACCAGCCATATCTGCATCAACATATCCCTGTAGAACAGTGTCTGAACCTCCAAAACATAATGCATGAGAAGTGGTACCTCTCAAACACTTGAGAATCCATTGTACTGCTTGCCAATGCTCTTTACCTAGATTATTCATATACCTGCTCACAACTCCCACTGCATGTGCAATATCTGGTCTTGTGCACACCATGGCATACATCAAGCTCCCAACTGCTAATGAATAGGGAGTCTTGGACATGTAATATATCTCTTTCTATGTCTCTTGACACATATGCTTGCTTAGTTTGAAATGGATTGCCAAAGGTGTGCTGACTGGTTTTGCATTCTACATTTTAAACCTCTGCAACACCTTTTCTATGTACTCACCTTGAAACAATGTCAATTTGCAATTTTTCCTATCTCTTGTTATTCTCATACCAAGGATTTGCTTTGCAGCACCCAAATCCTTCCTCACAAATGAATTAGCTAGTTTTATTTCGAGCACATTTATATCTTGCATGTTAGACCCCACAACAAGCATGTCATCCACATACAATAACAAGATAATATATCTTCCATTATCTAGCCTCTTGAAATAAACACAATGGTCAGAATGGCATCTATCATAACCTTGTTTTGACATAAACTTATCAAATTTTAAATACCACTGCCTTGGAGCTTGCTTCAGGCCATACAAGCTCTTCTTCAACCTGCAAACCAAATTCTCCTTCCCTTTGACCTCATACCCTTGTGGCTGCTGCATATAAATATCTTCCTCCAAATCCCCATGGAGAAAGGCCGTTTTTACATCTAAATGTTCAAGATGCAAATATTCTACCGCCACTAGAATTAAAATAGTTCTAATTGAAGTCATTTTAACAACAGGAGAAAATATTTCATCAAATTCTATACCTTTTTTTTTGCAAACCCCTTTACAACAAGTCTAGCCTTGTACCGCTTCTTTCCTCCATCTTCTTCCTTCAACCTGTAAACCCATTTATTCTGCAATGTCCTTTTTTCTGCAGGAAACTTAACCAAATCCCAATTCCGGTTTCTTACCAATGAGTCCATCTCCTCATCCATGCCTTGCTCCCACTTCTTTCTAGTTTCTACTTGCATTGCTTCCTCAAAACATTCTGGTTCACCAGAATCAGTCATCAATAAATAATACAGTGAAGGAGAGAATCATTCAGGGGGTCTACTTAACCTGGTAGACTTTCTTACAGTTGCAGGAGTTTCAAGTACCTGCTGCTGCTCTTGAATTTCTGGTGCTTTTGGAACTTCATTTTATTTGATTTCATCAAGCACTATGTACTATGTGTTTTCCTTTTCTTCTTTCTTTCCCTGCAACTGATATTTGTACATGACCTTTTCATTGAATACTACATCTCGACTCCTAATTATTTTGTGATTTTTAAGATCCCATAAGCGATAACCAAAATCATCAACCCCGTATCCAATAAAGGTACATTTCTTGGATTTAGCCTCAAGATTTGTTCTATCATCTTTATCAATATGGACAAATGCTTCACAACCAAAAGTTCTCAGAAATGAGTGTTTTACCTATTTACCTGTCCATGCCTCCTTTGGAATGGCACCATCCAAAGCACTTGAAGGCCCTCTGTTTATTAAATAAACAACATTGTTTACAGCATCAGTCCAAAACTATAAGGGAAACCCTACATGCAATCTCATACACCTTGCACACTCCATGATCGTTCTATTCATCCTTTCTGACACACCATTTTCTTGGGGTGTTACAGGGATTGTCTTCTCTCTGCGAATCCCATTGTGTGAACAGTAACTGTCAAACTCCTTGCTTTATTACTCGCCTCCATTATCAGATCTGAGACATTTCAACCTTTTTCCTGTCTCATTCTCAGCCAAATGTTTCCACTTCTTAAAAGTATCAAACACATCAGATTTATGTCTAATGCAATAAGCCCAATTTTTTCTAGTTGCATCATCAATAAAATTAACTTAACAATGAGATCCACCAAGAGATTGTACCTAAGCTGGTCCCCATACATTTGTATGGACAAGCTCTAACTTTTCACTCTTCTTTTATTTCCCAACCCTGAGAAATATAACTCTCTTCTGTTTTCCATAAACACAGTTCTCACAAAATTCCAAACTTACTTGCTTCAGATCTGGAAGTAGTTTCCTTGAGTGGAGAATCTGCATCCCCTTCTCACTCATGTGGCCAAGCCTATGATGCCACAACGTTGCACCTGTTTCTGTGGAAGCTACAGAAATAGAATAATCAGTATTATGAGGACATAAATATAATGTACCAATCCTATCTCTTTTTGTAATTACCAATGATCCTTTAGTGACCTTCCACCACGTTTCTCCAAATGTAGACAAACAACTTCCATCTCCCAACTACCCTGTTGAGATCATATTTCTTTTCATAGCAGGAATGTGCCTTACATCCTTTAGCAACCAGTCATTTCCATTATTTAGCTTAATCTGTACCTTACCCTTTCCAACAATTTTGCATGGTTCATCATCCCCCAATAACACATGCCCAAAATCACCTTGAACATAATCATAAAAGAATTTCCTATGGGGTGTAGCATGACATGAAGCCCCTGAATCTACTACCCAGTAATCACTAGTATTATCTAATGCAAGAATCAAAGCATCTTGTAACACATCACCTGCTACATTAGATTCCTGGGTAGTCTCTTGCTACCTCTCACCTTTCTTCTTTGGTACTCTGCAGTCTTTCTTTACGTGTCCTTTCTTACCATAGTTTCAGCACTCTATTTTTCTGAATCTAGACTTGGATCTTCCCTTTTTAGACTTGTTAGGTTTTCTTGGGCTCCTTCCTCTCTCGTTTTTTCTCCCTCTACTCTCCATGGTCAATGCATTACCTGGTGTCTCACCTGTGATTTTTCTTTGCATTTCCTCGCTAAGAATAACACCAACAACATCATCAAACTTAAGAGTGTTTGAACTAGGGACAGAGTTACTTATAGCCATGACCAAGCTATTCCAGCTTTCTGGCAGTGATCACAAGATTAGAAGAGCCCTAACCTCATCATCAAAGTTCACTTTTACAGAACTTAACTAACTGGTAAGTGTATTAAACTCATTTAAATGGTCAGCAATAGAACCACCTTCCCACATCTTCATATTAAATAAACGCTTCATTAAAAATACCTTGTTAGAAGCCGAGGGTTTTTCATAGAGCTTATTCAATGCACTCATCACACCCTCTGTTGTTTTTTCTTTTGAAATATTGAAGGCCACCAATGAAGCCAGGAACAGCCGTATTGTTCCTAGTGCCTTTCTATCAAGAACCTCCCATTCTTCATCCTTAATAGCCGCTGACTGTTTTTCTTTTCCGCCCAACGGAAGGTACAGATAGTCCTCCATTTGCATCCTCCATAACTAATAGTTTTGGCCGTTAAATTTCTCGACCCTAAAATTTCCTTCTTCTGCCATTGCTCCCACTCGAACTAGGAACCCTTCTTTCCTGTGATTTTACCAACCAAATAGACCTTTTGGCTCTGATACCAATTGTTAGAAAAACAGGACCGCAGAGCAATAACAGATATACAGTTAAATTAATAAACAAGATGCAAAACACATTAAAACATTACAGAGAGACACAAATATAATGTGGTTCACCCAAACGATGGGCTACGTCCACAAATAAATTTTCCAGTCCTTTTATTACAGTCCAGAAAGAGGAAGGGATACACCCTACAGCAAAACCACTGCACTTCCTCTTCACGCTCTCACACTCTCTCTTCTAGTACAATACAATACCATATTCAGTCGTTTTACAATGCTTTCTTTTATAGGGGAAATACAATGGGGAAAAATATAGGGTTAACCCAATACCATGGGTCCGCAATACTGTTGGCCAACACATATCCCAAAAACAAATTTCGGGGGCTCCGCCCCCCAACCCTCGTTTTCTCGGGGGCGCTTCCCCTGAACCCCAAGGCAGGGGGAACAACTGTATAGTACTCTTGGGTTACAATCACAACTGAATAATATCTCTAGATCTGGAAGATTAGTCTCCACAACCAACAAGTTGGATGTTCCTTTGAGTCGATCTTCTAGTCTGACAAATATTGATTCCATTGCCTCTTTCTCTTGCTCAATGCTTCAATATCTACATAGTATTAGAGCTTTTGCAAAAATTTAAGCTCTTATACATCCTTTATCTGATACCATGTTAGTGTTTGAGAAAAATACGAAGACAATTGAACTTTAAAACTTTAATCCACAATAACAGTGCATATAAATCTCATCAATAATCCAAAGACATAAATCAAACCATAGAACACACATATACCCTGGGAAACCCTCAATTGACTCAAAGGATAAAAACCCCAACAAAAAATCTTAGAGTATGATTGATAATTGGCAGAGAATGATTTTAACACAATAGAAGATTTCCTTCTCCGAGAGCACCAAAGAGTAGAGATCAAATGGAACATTATATCTAACTTTCCAAGTATATAACACTTTAATAACAAGTAAAATTAGGTTATACAACAAAAATAGAATGGTTGCATGCGTAAGTAACTTATTAAAACTTAGAACATTGATACATATCCAATCATGCACCCCTCAATGACCTGGTTCCAAGCGGGTACTCCATATTATCTCCCACTAGAAGATAAGCACCCTCCATTAATTAACTAATTTTAACTGAGTGTACTGAACTGAATTGGATGGATCTGCATGCAACTGAGTGTAACTACATACAAATGAGTGTAATTGAACTAAACTGAATGGAATTGTATGTAATTGAACAGAACTAAATGTAAATGAACATAACTGAATGAAACTGAACAGAACTAGTGCTTCTCCATCAATGTCATCTTCAACAACCTCTTGCATATATTAATGAGTTGATTACTTAATTAACTGAACTTGTTTACCATAACTAATACTCAACTGATGTCTTCTCAATTCAAGTTCACTTGGTGGAAAAATGGGAAATTCGAATTCTCTCTCCATCTCTATGCTTATATTAGTTATTTTTGCATGGTCCATATGTGTTTTCATAAATTCTATATCATATCATACTCATAATAATTGTTTCAAACCTATGATCATATGTATTGCCCCAGGTCATATAGTCACCTGCTAAAGTAAATCACTCTAAGGGTATCTAATCCCTAAAGGAGACTTGTAGCACCTATTGACCATGACTAGTCATACATCACATAGTATATCTACTTTACATAGTAAATCACACCACCTCAGAACATGAGGATATTTGTAGAACTTGATATTACTCACAAGTCTACTGACTTGATATTACTCACAAGTCTTAGCTTGATATTACTCACAAGTTTTACCACCTCAATCATATGAGGATATTTATAGGAATTGATATTACTCACAAGTCTATTGTCTTGATATTACTCGCAAGACTCAGAACTTGACATAAGGTCATGATATTAATGATAAGATCCTAGTACAAACATCTCTCTCGAATATGACAATGTCATGTGACTTAATACAATATAAGTTCTGGACTTCATACAACACAAGTATCCGACCTTAATACAACATAAGGTCATGGATAAGATATGAATCTAATTACAAAATAAATTCAAAACTTGATTACAACAAAAGTATCATCAAAATAATTCTCGATGTTGAATTATTGTAACTTTGAAATGTATTCACTTACTATACCCCAATGTTCCTATCAGGAGAATCATTTGTATTTCATTGTAGCCCAATGTTCCTAGAAGGAGAATCATTAATAATGTACTAGGTCAGTAAAGAGTCATGAGGAAAAACCCTCCATTGTCAGTTGGGTCATTAGCACACTCTAGAATATAATATTAAGTTATTTTGAGTCCTCCTAGAGAAGTCATCCCAGTCAAGTTTAGTGGGGCCGACTTGGTTGAGTAAAAAGTCAAGTGAACAAAAGAATATAAATAGAATTGAATCGCTCCTCATTTTAACGCATAGACACACTTGTGTAGTGCATGAGAGAGAGAGAGAGAGAGAGAGAGAGATTCTTATCTGCAAGGAGGAGAAGGACCAGTTTGAAGTCTTGTCTTTTATCTTTTTGATCATCTATATTGAGGAAGCTTTTTCTTGCTGGGTTTTTCCCTTTAGGGTTTTCCCAGGGTAAATTTGTGTTGATCTTGTGATATTGTTTCTTTCAGTGATCTTGTATGCTATTATCATTGTGAAATTGAATTGAATGCTGATAACCTAGCTTAGCATAGAGAATCTTAACATGGTGTCAGAGCTAACCTGAATAAGACTGTTAGAAAAACAGGACCGCAGAGAAATAACAATTATACAGTTAAATCAATAAACAAGATGCAAAAACACATTAAACATTACAGAGAGACACGGATATAACGTGGTTCACCCAAACGATGGGCTACGTCCACAAACAAATTTGCCAGTCCTTTAATTTCAGTCCAGAAAGATGAAGGGATACGCCCTGCAGCAAAACCGCTACACTTCCTCTTCACGCTCTCACAGTCTCTCTTCCAGCACAATACAATGCCCACATCCAGTACCATACAGTACTCACATCCAGTACTATACAATGCGATTTACAATGGAGCCTCCTCAAGCCTTATAAAGGCTTAATTACATGCAAAACCATGGGACAATACCATGGGATACAACAAAACCATGTGCTAGACCTAACCACCTTTGACTCAATCTCGAGTCAAGGTTAACACATGCAATAATATGGGACAATACCATGGGCTACAACAAACCATGTGCTAGACCTAACCACCTTTGACTCAATCTCAAGTCAAGGTTAACCCTAAAAATCCCCCCTTTAAACTTGACTTGGAGTAATCACCAACTCCCCTCAAGTATTTACCGAGGAATATTACATACACCACCCTATCACCTAGGTCTATCTCCCGACTTTACCGGTGAGTTGCCAGGGGTATGCATGCCTTACCAGGTTTTACAGCCATATGCCCATTTACATGCAAACCACTCCATTACATTTTTATGTGCCTTCATGGTGACTAATCACAACAACTCTACCGCTGCTGCACTTGCTGGACCTTGGACTTGGAAAATTTCTTCTTTTCACCTTCATGCTTTAAGGCCAATAGAAACTGAGCAGGAACTCAGTTTCTCTCTGGTTACTCCCTTTGTCAACATGTTTGCAGGATTCTAGCTAGTGTGAATCTTTTCCAGTTTTAACAGTTCTTCATTTAGAACAGATCTTATGGAGTGGTACTTGAGTTCTATATGTTTAGTCCTTGAATGAAAGACTAAGTTCTTTGCAAGATGAATGGCACTCTAGCTATCACTGTACAGCCTACTATTCTCTTGTTTCTTACCCAATTCTTCCGTGAACCTTTGCAACCAAATCAACTCCTTACTAGCCTCTGTAGCAGCAACATACTTTGCTTCCATTGTTGAAAGTGCAACAACCTATTACAGTTTTGAAATCCAACTTACTGTTGTTCCACCTACAGTGAACATGTACCCTGTGGTGCTCCTCCTACTGTCTTTATCACCATCCATATCTGCATCAACATATCCCTGTAGAACAGTGTCTGAACCTCCAAAACATAATGCATGAGAAGTGGTACCTCTCAAATACCTGAGAATCCACTGTACTGCTTTCCAATGCTCTTTACCTGGATTATTCATATACCTACTCAAAACTCCCACTGCGTGTGCAATATCTGGTCTTCTGCACACCATGGCGTACATCAAGCTCCCAACTGCTGATGAATAGGGAATCTTGGACATGTAATCTATCTCTTCCTGTGTCTCTCGACACATATGCTTGGTTAGTTTGAATTGGCTTGCCAAAGGTGTGCTGACTGGTTTTTCATTTTGCATTCTAAACCTCTGCAACACCTTTTCTATGTACTCACCTTGAGACAATGTCAATTTGCGATTTTTCCTGTCTCTTGTTATTCTCATACCAAGGATTTGCTTTGCAGCACCCAAATCCTTCATCGCAAATGATTTAGCTAGTTTTATTTTGAGCACATTTATATCCTGCATGTTAGACCCTGCAACAAGCATGTCATCCACATATAATAACAAGATAATATATCTTTCGTTATCTAGCCTCTTGAAATAAACACAGTGGTCAGAATGACATCTATCATAACCTTGTTCTGTCATAAAATTATCAAATTTTAAATACCATTGCCTTGGAGCTTGCTTCAAGCCATACAAGCTCTTCTTCAACCTGCAAACCAAATTCTCCTTCCCTTTGACCTCATACCCTTGTGGCTGCTGCATATAAATATCTTCCTCCAAATCCCCATGGAGAAAGACCGTTTTTACATCTAATTGTTCAAGATGCAAATATTCTACTGCCACTAGACTTAAAATAGTTCTAATTGAAGTCATTTTAACAACAGGAGAAAATATTTCATCAAAGTCTATACCTTTCTTTTGTGCAAACCCCTTTACAACAAGTCTAGCCTTGTACCGCTTATTTTTTCCATCTTCTAACTTCAACCTGTAAACCCATTTATTCTGCAATACCCTTTTTCCTGCAGGCAACTTAACCAGATCCCAAGTCTGGTTTCTTACCAATGAGTCCATCTCCTCATCCATGCCTTGCTCCTACTTCTTTCTAGTTTCTACCTGCATTGCTTCTTCAAAACATTCTGGCTCACCAAAATTAATCATCAATAAATAATATAGTGAAGGAGAGAATCGTTCAGGGGGTCTACTTAACCTGGTAGACCTTCTTACAGTTGCAGGAATTTCATGTACTTGCTGCTGCTCTTGATTTTCTGGTGCCTTTGGAACTTCATTTTCTTTGATTTCATCAAGCACTGTGTACTTTGTGTTTTCCTTTTCTTCTTTCTTTCCCTGCAACTGACCTTTGTACATGACCTTTTCATTGAATACTACATCTCTACTCCTAATGATTTTGCGATTTTTAAGAGCCCATAGGCGATAACCAAAATCATCAACTCCATATCCAATAAAGGTACATTTCTTGGATTTAGCCTCAAGCTTTGTTCTATCATCTTTATCAATATGGAGAAATGCTTCACAACCAAAAGTTCTCAGAAATGAGTATTTTACCTGTTTACGTGTCCATGCCTCCTCTGGACTTCCACCATCCAAAGTGCTTGAAGGCCCTCTGCTTATTAAATAAATAGCAGTGTTTACAGCATCAGCCCAAAATTGTAAGGGAAACCCTGCATGCAATCTCATACACCTTGCACGCTCCATGATCGTTATGTTCATCCTTTCTGACATGCCATTTTCTTAGGATGTTCCAGGGATTGTCTTCTCTCTGCGAATCCCATTGTGTGAACAATAAATGTCAAAATCCTTGCTGTAGTACTCACCTCCATTATCAGATCTGAGACATTTCAACCTTTTTCTTGTCTCATTCTCAGCCAAAGCTTTCCACTTCTTAAAATTATCAAACACATCAGATTTTTTTCTAATGCAATAAACCCAAGTTTTTATAGTTGCATCATCAATAAAAGTAACATAATAACGAGAGCCACCAAGAGATTGTGCCTGATTTGGTCCCCATACATCTGTATGGACAATCTCTAACTTTTCACTCTTCTTTTGTTTCCCAACCCTGAGAAATCTAACTCTCTTATGTTTTCCATAAACACAGTTCTCACAAAATTCCAAACTTACCTGCTTCATATTTGGAAGCAGTTTCCTTGAGTGGAGAATCTGCATCCCCTTCTCACTCATGTGACCAAGCCTATGATGCCACAACGATGGACTTGTTTCTGTGGAAGCTACAGAAATAGAATAATCAGTGTTATGAGGACATAAATATAATGTACCTATCCTATTTCCTTTTGCAATTACCATTGATCCTTTAGTGACCTTCCACCACGTTTCTCCAAACGTAGACAAACAATCGCCATCTCCCAACTGCCTTGTTGAGATCATATTTATTTTCATAGTAGGAATGTGCCTTACATCCTTTAGCAACTAGTCATTTCCATTATTTAGTTTAATCCATACCTTACCCTTTCCAACAATTTTGCATGGTTCATCATCCCCCAATGACACATGCCCAAAATCAACTTGAACATAATCATAAAAGAATTTCCTATGGGGTGTAGCATGACATGAAGCCCCTGAATCTACTACCCAGTAATCACTAGTATTATCTAATGCAAGAATCAAAGCATATTGTAACACATCACCTGCTACATTTGCTTCCTGGGTAGTCTCTTGTTGCCTCTCACCTTTCTTCTTTGGTGCTCTGCAGTCTTTCTTTAGATGTCCTTTCTTACTGCAGTTCCAGCATTCTATTTTTCCGAATCTGAACTTGGATCTTCCCTTTTTAGACTTGCTGCGATTTCCTGGGCTCCTTCCTCTCTCTTTTTGTCTCCCTCTGCTCTCCATGGTCAACGCATTACCTGATGTCTCACCTGTGCTTTTCCTTCACATTTCCTCGCTAAGGATAACACTAACAACATCATCAAACTTAAGAGTGCTTGAACTAGGGATAGAGTTACTTACAGCCATGACCAAGCTATTCCAGCTTTCTGGCAATGAGCACAAGATTAGAAGAGCCCTAACCTCATCATCAAAGTTCACTTTTACAAAACTTAACTGACTGGTAAGTGTATTAAACTCATTTAAATGGTCAGCAACAGATCCACTTTCCGACATCTTCATATTAAATAAACGCTTCATTAAAAATACATTGTTAGAAGCCGAGGGTTTTTTGTAGAGCTTACTCAATGGGCTCATCACACCCTCTGTTGTTATTTCTTTCAGAATATTGAAGGCCACTGACGAATCCAGGCATAGCCGTATTTTTCCTAGTGCCTTTCTGTCAAGAACCTTCCATTCTTCATCCTTCATAGCTGCTGGCTATTTTGCTTTTCCGCCCAACGGCAGGTGCAGATCTTTCTGGTACAGATAGTCCTCCATTTGCATCTTCCATAACTGATAGTTTTGGTCATTAAATTTATCGACCCTAAACTTTCCTTCTTCCTCCATTGCTCCTACTCGAACCAGGAACCCTTCTTTCCTGTAAGTTTACAAACCAAATAGACCTTTTGGCTCTGATTCCAATTGTTAGAAAAATAGGACCACAGAGCAATAACAATTATACAGTTAAATCAATGGGACAATACCATGGGCTGCAACAAACCATGTGCCCAAACCATGTGCTAGACCTAACCACCTTTGACTCGATCTCAAGTCAAGGTTAACCCTAACATAGGATAACTTTAACAAGGTGAAACAACCCTCTCTCCCTCTCCGACAAGAAATTAGGGTTTTGGAGAAAATTTGATTTTTGAAGATTTGACTGCATAGAAATTTGCGCCCTCCTAGAGTGCATACACTGAGCCTGAGATCGAATTTTTTGAGTGGGTATATCTTCGAAAAAGTAAAACCCTAGTTTGATACTAGACCAGAAAATTGAAAAAATCCAGAAAACCAGAAAACTGTACTATAGAATATCACAAGTGACTTTTGAAAGGTGAAGACTTGAGATATCCAGAAACCAAGCACACCAGTCAACTTGCCTCAGTCAAGTGCATATCCTGGTAAGACCAGTTTCTCATTTTCAAGAATTTCAATTTTTTGTGATCCCCTCACAAGATGGCCCCAAGCACCAAGCTTGAGGACAAACTAGAAGGAATAGAGAATGTACGACCATGGAAATACAGAATTGGCCTCATTCTCAAGGAGAATGATCTTAACAAATATATCAAGGAAGAAGTTGCAGAACTTGAAGAGTTTGAAGCTAAGTAGAAGCACAAGAATGATTTGATTAGGGCACAAAGGATTATTGTTGACTCTATCAAGGATCACTTGATCCCTCAAGTGTCATCCAAGAAGACTCCGAAAGAGATGTATGATTCCCTAGAAAGGATGTATGAAGGAAGAAACATCAACAAAAAGATGAATCTAAGAGCACAATTGAAGAGCACCAAGATGAGTCATGAAGAATCCATCCATGACTATTTCACAAGGGTATCCCCATTCAAGGAACAACTAGAATCCATTGGAGACAACCTTGATGAACATGAGTTGATTATGACTGCTCTCTATGGTCTCACTAGACCCTGGTATTCATTCATCCAAACTATGTGTGCCAGAAAGGAAAGCATGAAGCTTGATACTATATGGGAAGATTTTATTCAAGAGGAAGCTAGAGTGGCCAATAGAGAAGCTCTACTGAAGGAAGATGATCAAGCCCTAGCCACCCATACCAAGAGAAGAATAAGTCAACCTAAATTCAAGAAGGGAAACCACAAGGAGTCTCAACCTCCCAAAAGGTTCCAAAGAACAAGAGAAAGTCTCCCAAAGAGGGACTACTCCATCTTTAAATGTTTTCATTGTGATAAAGTAGGACACATTGCCAGAAATCGTCCTTTGAATAAATATGAATACAAGAAGAGGAACAACAAAAAAATAAATCATGCACATCTGGATGAAGATGAGGATGAAGAAGAAGAAGAAGAAGTACCTCAGATAAAGAAAGAAATAGAAGAATATGCAGAAGACTATGTACTATTCTCAGCACTCTCTGGGTCTATAACACCTAGAGAAGACACATGGATTATTGATAGTGGTGCTTCAAAGCACATGAAGGGACAAAATAAAATTGTGTCAAAACTTGAATAAATGAACTCTCCTCAGAAAGTATCTCTAGGAGATGACTATCAATATCCAATCAAAGGAATTGGTGAAGCAAGCTAAAAGCTTGATTCAGGAAACCCCCTAAAGATGAAGGAAGTTTTATTTGTACCAGGTCTAAAGAAGAACTTTCTTTCTATCTCAGCATTAGATAAGAAAGGAGATATAGTTTCATTCATAGATGGACAAGTACTCATGTGGCCCAAAGGAAATTCAATTGAATATGCAGTTTTTATCGGTGAAGAAGGAGGCCTGTATAAACTCAAGGGACATTTAGAAACAACTCTTGTTCATGAGACCACTAACCCTAGTGAATTGTGGCATAGGAGGATTTCCCACATAAATAACAAAGCACTACCTCATGTGAACAAAGTAGTGATGGGACTACCATACTTGAAGATCAACCATGAAGGCATTTGTAAAGGATGTGCAAAAGGAAAGAATATCAAGAATCCATTTCCAAAGAGTGAAACAAAAACTAAAGGTACATTAGAATTAATTCATTTAGATGTATGCGGTCCAATGTCCTCCACATCCTTGAGTGGTTTTGAATACTATATTAAATTTATTGATGACTATTCAAGAAATACATGGATATACTTATTGAAAGCAAAGAATGAATTGTTTGAAAATTTCAAGGAATTCAAAGCCTTGATAGAAAACCTTTCAGACAAAAGAATCAAGACACTCTGATTAGATAATGGCAGAGAGTATACTTCAAAAGAATTTAAAGCCTTTTGTAAAGATTCCAGAATCAAGACGGAACTAACTACTCCCTACAATCCTCAACAAAATGGTGTTGCAGAAAGAAAGAACAGAACCATCATTGAGGCAATGAAGACAATGATATATGATCAAGATCTCCCAATGCATCTATGGGAAAAAGCAGCAAGAACTACTATCTATGTACATAATAGAATATCTCATAGTACCCTTGGATTCAAGACTCCAGAAGAGATGTTCACGGGAAAGAAGCCTGAGGTAAGTCACCTCAAGATATTTGGTTGTCCAGTATATGTTCACATATCGAAAGAGAAAAGAACCAAGTTGGACCCTTCCGGAAATAAGAGAATATTTGTTGGATATTGTGAAGTATCCAAGGCATTCAAAATTTACATTCCTAGATTCCATCACATGGAAATCAGTAGAGATGTAACATTCGATGAAGAAGCAACTCTTAAGAGATCCAGAAAATGTCAACATGAAGAAGTATATGAAGATGCATCTCCTAGAAATGTAGAGGCTACATTCCTTTCTAAATATGAAGCACCTGGAGATCATGATAATAAAGATCCATAAGAACCTCCCACAATGGAGATATCATGGAAGAGAAATCCTTCTTGGGCAAGATAAATTATACAAGAAGTAGAAATATATGGAGCTCCAGAAGGCCCCACAAGGATAAGCAAGAATCCCAAGCCATTTCCAACTATGTAGCTTTGATGTGCGATCTTGTAGATAAAGAACCTATAACCTATGAAGAAGTTGTACAGAAGAACGAATGGGAAGAAGCAATGACAAAAGAATACCAGTCAATAATGAAGAATGATGTGCGGGATATAGTTCCCAAACCAGAAGGCAAGATTGTGGTGTCTTCCAAGTGTATTTACAAGATAAAACATGTAGCTGATGGAAGTATAGATAAATACAAAGCAAGATTTGTGGCTATAGGTTTTTCTCAGAAAAAGGGAATTGATTATGAAGAAACATTTGCACCAGTAGCCAGGTATACTTCGATTAGAGCCATCATGGCACTTGCATACATGATGAAGTGGGACTTACACAAGATGGATGTAAAGACAACCGTATTGAATGGTGTGATTGAGGAAGAAGTATACATAGAACAACCACAAGGATTTGAAGTTGAAGACAGATAGACTCACGTATGCACATTGAAGAAGGCCTTCTATGACCTGAAGAAAGCTCCTAGAGCTTGGTATGGAAGGATATATAGTTTCCTAATGAGCTTGGAATTTACCAAGAGTAAATTCGATCCTAACCTTTACTTCAAGGTTATAGAAGACGAACCTGTAATATTATTACTATATTTGGATGACGTATTCCTGAAAGGGAATGAGAAACATATTAAATAATGCAAGAAGAAGCTCACTGAGGAATTTGAGATGAAATACCTTGGATTAATGCACTATTTTCTAGGTCAGGAAGTGTGGAAAAGTTCAGAAGGAATATTTCTCAATCATGGAAAGTATGCAATAGAAATTTTGAAAAGATTTGATATGTTGGAATGTAAAGCCATGGCCACACCCATGGATACCAACCTGAAGTTTTTGGTTGATGAATCATCAGAGTTAGTGGATGTGACTCAATACAAACAGATTGTTGTGTCGTTGATGTATCTAATAAAGAAAAGACCATACATTTGTTTTGCTATGAACACCTTGAGTCAGTATCTAGTTCAACCTAGACGTGTTCACCTGGTAGCTGCAAACCATGCGATGAGATATCTGAAAGGAATTATAGACTTTGGTCTATACTATGATGGAAACCATGACTATACAGATGTAGATTGGGATGGAAGTGTCTCAGACAGGAAAATCACATAAGGTAGATGTTATTGTCTGGGGTCTGCTATGATTTCATGGTTTAGCAGGAAACAGTCCAATGTTTCTCTTAGCACGGCTGAAGCAAAATACATAGCAGATTTCTCTGCTAGTTGTGAATCCATATGGAATCTGAAGCTGATGTCAAGTCTATTTAACCTAGAGTTGGATACCGCAGTGATTCTATGTGATAATTAGAGTTGTATAAATATGACAGAGAACCCAGTGTTCCATGATAAGTTGAAGCACATAGAAATATGATATTTCTACATTCGAGATATGATATAGAAGGGAGCCATAAAGCTCCAGTATGTGTGTACCGATGAACAAGTTGCTGATGTGTTGACAAACCCTTTGTCTCGAATAAATCTTGAATAATTTCGAGACAAGCTTCGTGTTGTTCAAAAATACCTTCCCCGAAAGGGGGAGTAGTGATGTTGTAGTGGGATTGTATCATCCCTAGACACCTGTCCTAAAGTGATCCGTAGACTTTTGTATCCAAGAAAGAAGAAGGATTGTATCATCCCTAGACACTTTTCCTAAAGTGATCTGGTGACTTTGTCCTCAAGAATGGGGTAGGATTGCATCATCCTTGGACCTAAGTCCTAAAGTGATAGGGAGTGATTACCATGTAATAGTATCCGATGACTTCAGTCCTCGAGAATGTGGTAGGATTGAATCATCCTTTGACCTAAGTACTAAAGTGATAGGGAGTGATTATCCAGTAATAGTATTCAGTGAATTAGGTCCTCGAGAATGTGGTAGGATTACATCATCCTTAGACCTAAGTCCTAAAGTGATAGGGAGTGATTATCCCATAATAGTATCCGGTAAATTCGGTCCTCGAGAATGTGGTAGGGTTGTATCATCCCTGGACTTAAGTCCTAAAGTGATATGTAGAATTTCATCTTCGCATTATGGATTGTAGGTTGTTGTTGTTGATGATGATGTTGCTGATCGAAAGATCAAAGTATTGATGATGATGTTGCTGATCAAAAGATCAAAGTGTTGCCGATGATGATGATGTTGCTAATCGAAAGATCAAATTATTGATGATGATTTGTTGCTAATGATGTTGCTCGATGTATTGCCGATGATGTTTCTCTATGTATTGCTGATGATGTTGCTCAGAGTATTGTTGATGATGATGATGATGATGATGATCGAAAGGTCAAAGTATCATTGATGATTATGTTGTTGATTGAAAAAAGACAAAAATGATGATGATGATGTTGTCGACAGAAGAATCAAAGTGTTGTTGCTGCTGAAATTGAATATGAATACTATATGTCAAAGATGATGAAAAAGATTCCAATAATTTATAGATGTATCACCTTGATGATGTTGAAGATGCTCTCTCTCCTTCTCCTACTATTGTTGTTATTGTTGTAGAATACCCTTCTCGTTAAGGGGGAGTTTTGAATTATTGTAACTTCGAAATGTATTCACTTACTGTACCTCAATGCTCCTATAGGGAGAATCATTTGTATTTCATTGTACCCCAATGTTCCTATCGGGAGAATCATTAATATTGTACTAGGTCAGTAAAGATTCACAAGGAAAAATTCTCCATTGTAAGTTGGGTCATTAGCACCCTTTGGAATATAATATTAAGTTGTTTTGAGTCCTCCTAGAAAAGTTGGCCTAGTTACATTTAGTGGGGACCACTTGGTTGAGTAAAAAGTAAAGTGAACAAAAGAATATAAATAGAAGTGAAGCGCTCCTCATTTGAACACACAGACACACTTGTGTAGCACATGAGAGAGAGAGAGAGAGAGAGAGAGAGAGAGAGAGAGAGAGAGAGTCTTATATGCAAGGAGGAGAAGGACCAGTTTGAAGTCTTGTCTTTTATATTTTTGATCATCTATATTGAGGAAGATTTTTCTTGCTGGGTTTTTCCCTTTAGGGTTTCCCCAAGGTAAATCTGTGTTGATCTTGTGATACTATTTCTTTCAGTGATCATGTATGCTATTATCATTGTGAAATTGATTTGAATGCTGATAATCTAGCTTAGCATAGAGACTCTTAACAAGATGTACTCTAAACAGGGGTCTCCTTGTCTATATTTCCTAGTGTAACTAAATGGATAAGTATTTCTTGTAGGTTAGGAACAATCCTTAATCCATTGTAGACATTTTCCCTGGGGGTGTTTTCCACCTTTTTTGTGCCGTCCACCACCCACACACGAGTTTTACACTGCACAATAGCATTTTCTTGAGGTACATGCAAGTGAAGAGTAGTCCTACCTGAGTGTCACATGCTAATTTCACTATAGTGCACCTGCATTTTTCCGAAATTAGTTATTTTTTTCATTGTTTGGACCTGTTTGGGGGGATCTAGTTGCAGTCTATAGGGTCATCCATGTTCCCTTGTCTATGTAATACCACTAGGAAGTGGTGTATCCTTTTGAAAATTATATTGCATTGATTTTAAGAACTTTTTGAAGATTTTTGTCTTGTCTCTTTCTTTGTGCCTCACCTCCTTGCTTAGCATGACCTTGTTGTGTATGGTGTTGATCAACCTCTGTTAGAAGTTATAACCTGAACTTAGGAGCCTTCTGATCCTTATACTCTTCAATCTTGTTGATTAAATTCCTTATGAAAAAGTGGTTGGAATGGTCTCTTATGCAAGTCTTCCTCCCAAGAGAGGCCTTATCAGACTTTAGGGAAGTCCAGGGTCTATTTTGTGGACATAGTACATAAGTCCTTTTGCTTTTTTTACATCACATCCATGCACTTGTTTGTAGTTTATTTTCCTTTTCCTTGTTAAAAGAAAAAGTTTAA
This sequence comes from Pseudotsuga menziesii, assembly GCA_001517045.1. Lineage (NCBI taxonomy): Eukaryota > Viridiplantae > Streptophyta > Pinopsida > Pinales > Pinaceae > Pseudotsuga > Pseudotsuga menziesii. The sequence goes on from LPNX010908561.1 coordinate 1,009,704, forward strand.
ACGAATAATTCTTTTCTTTATATGCATTTAGGATAGGGTATTTAGGCTTAGGTGTATTGCATATCTATGTTTTTTTAAAATATAAAAATAGATCTTTCTTTTGTGGCCTCCATTTTCAGTTTTGAAAAGAAAAATGAAGTAAAATTTATGCATTTTGAACCTATTTTTCATTTTCCATTTTGTTTCCAGTTTCAATTCAAAATATTATTATTTTCATTACCGCTATTATTAGTTTCATTATGTTGGTGTTCCTTTGATGGCCACTTTTAAGCTTCCTGGATTCAGCCTTGGGATACTGGTTTGGTTATTTCCCACAACGGCTGTACTGAATTCTTCTGATGCTTCTCAAGCAACCACCTTATATTAAGGGAATCGAAATAATGTCCCCCGTTCACTAGTAGTAAGCTATCCTCCTCCTTCCACCTCATGTGGTGAAAGTTCTGATACTAGTAACTTACTGTCTAAAATGAATAAAAAGAGGAAGAATAGGAAGAATATGCGAAATCAAGGGGGGAGTCACCCAACCTCTGCAAGTCATTTTGGACCCAACCACCCAACCTATGGAGGTCATGTTGGGGGGAACCATTCAACCACTGCAAGTCATGTTCACAATATTGAGAAAACAAACCTAATTTACCTCATAATATTTGTAAGGGAGATCACCTTACCCATATGTTCCCTTCTATTGTAGAGGTACAGAGAGTGTGGTCCAAGTCTCAAGGATATTCTGCTCCTAAAAAACTATTGGTTTCCTAACAACCTATTCAAAACTTGGTTTATTAAGTTATTGAACCAATGCAATCTTTGTTCAATCACACTCTTCCTGTGGAGAGTGACCCACATAAAGTGATTGAACCAACACAGTCTTTGTGCAATCCCACTCTTCCTTTGTAGAGTGACCTATATTTGCATCAAATAGTTGAATCGATGCAACCTTCGATCAATCCCACTCTTCCTTTAGATAGTGAATTGTATGCTAGTCATGTTTTCTTCATTGTTAGTTCAAAAATTTCTGGACAAGGGGGGCATTGAATTTTCTTTGAATGAACCCTCACAAAGCCCTCAAATTACATCCGTTGATTGGGATAGTCTAACTAAGCCACACTTCATTCGACTGTACCTTTTCAAATAAAGGTCCAAGTTGAACACTAAAAAAATGATCATTGTATTGTAGATGAATGATCCTCTGTTAGTATTTATCTACACATGCTTGGAGAGGAATGGGATATCCCAGACTCATGTCAACTGTTCATCAGCTGCTAGCCTTTGATAGAAGACTTAGTCAAAATTTGGTAGTTCTTACTCAAACACCTGTTACTTTGGGTGGGAAGACCATCTTAGTTTATTTTATGGTTATAGAGGACCCCTTAGACTTCAATATACTCCTTGGGAATGATTATGTATATTCTATGAAAGTTGTGGTGTCTAATCTATTTTGTGTGATATAATTTCCTCACAATGAAAGCATTGTCATTGTTGATTAGCTGAAATTTGTTGATCCCTATCATTACCTAAATTTAGACCAAATATATCCTTTTTCAATTCCTAGTATATTGATAGACACAAACCATCCATATATGAATTATGTGGCCTCATATCCCTCATGTCCAATTGCTACTGAGAATAAGACTTTGTGTCCATGCTTACCTTTTCGGGAATCGGTCCCAGCAGTTGACCAGGTGATCTATCCAATAGGGACCTTGGATCCCGCTCTCCACCCTATTGATCAAAATAAATGTTTAGAAATGTATTCTATATGGGATTGTATGTTTCCTTATGATGAATTCTTCCTACAGTCTATGATATAGTTTGAACTTCTTATGGATGTGTAATTAGTTGTGGTTAAATCCATCCCTGACTTGCTTATTGTGTCTGATATTTATGATGACTGATCCTCCAATGTTGGCACTATTGAGTTTTTGGACTCTTCCATCGAACAAAAAGCCAGTGATCCTGAAGAGTTTTATTCTTCTTGTAGAATTTTTTGACTCCCATAATGTTGAATCTATTCTTGTAGACCCCATCAACGATGTCGAATTTATATTTCCTCTTTTGGTTGATATTATTAATTATAAATCCCTAGGCCTTGGAACTATAGAGTGTTCCTCGATTAACTATGGCTCGATTATGCCTCTTGTAGAAGATGGCAAAGTTGCAAATGTTCTACCAAAGTGACCTGTATCGGATCTCTTCTTCTAAATATGATATTGATACTTTTTTTTCTTGGAGATAGGATTCTTAGTTGGATTGACAACTGGTTATTGAACTGGCCTTTTTGTTCAAGTTGTAACTATATTTTCCTATACCCTGCTCATGCTTATGAATCCTAATGCTGAATTCCACACTTTTAGATCATTATACAATCACTCATATATGTTCTCATTGTCACTCATATTTGTATATTTTTTCTATTGCAACTTGAAATCCTTTACCTAGAGGAGACACTCCCTGAGTGTTCTTATATTTCTCACATTCCTTACACTATACTTAGGTTAGGTCCTTGCACTTGGAACTAGTTCTACATGCCCCTGACACTCCTCTCCTCGAATTTACAACATTCTTCCAGTTTTCCTTTGAGCTCATTAAAAAAAATAAGGATGCCACGAGTTGTCTTTTTAAGGATCATTAAAACTTTATGGGAAAGGTATATGGAGTTACCTTTAATCTCTGGTACAACTCCTTAAACATGACTGGATTTCTGAGTTTACTTGTTCTTTCAAACATGTTAAAGGAATTGAAAGAACATCCACATTGCTATAAGTTCAACCCTTTTCTGGATCATGTGGATGGATTATGAAAAAGGAATACTCTAGTCCACTCTGACTAGAAGAGTATTCCTAGGTATATGTTTATCTCTTTTTTGACCTTGGGAGACTAAATTTACGAAAAAGGAACCTATTTGAGCTTACTTTTTATTTTGCATGCTCTGGTTCATGAAAAATATTCCAAGCATTCTTTATGCCATTGTCATGCTCTCTTAAAACCTTAGGACAAAGGAATCAAGTGATCTTGCTTTCGTTCACGCTCCTTAAACTAGAGATTTATGATTGTTCTCAAAGGAGTGTCGGTATGATGATAGTTTAATCCCTTTTCATACCTCTTCAACTAACTACAAAAAATGAATACCTTAGTTCTGATGAACTAAGAGAGTTCTCCTCTAGATTGTTTTATACTTTTTCATAGTTTAGAGACTAACTTTACGAAAAATCCGCCTCATAGAGTCTTCTTTGGCATTTTTAGACTCTCAAATTGTGAAAACATCGTCAAGCATCCACTAATTCGGGATCGTAAAATACACGGATCATTGCTTTATCAAGCATTCTTCTCTCTCTTCTTCGATCTTTCTTAAAAAATGAAGAAGGTCTCAAGTTTTCTTTCTTGGACTCATTGGATTTAAACAAAAAGGGTATTAAAAAAAGAGAAAGGGAAGGGAAGTATGTTTAAATGTCTTTGTATATCATGACAATAAGTATTGTCTCCTTGAACAAAGCACCAACTTGAGTCTATCAATAGTTGGGTTCTAGTTTTTGGCCTTAGGATTAAGCCCAATCTCATAGTTATTAATTCTCTGGTTGGTTACTCTTCCAATCATATGGATAATCTGCCAATCCTACATTTCATATTTGTATCGTTGGTTCCTTTTGTGTCTAAAAATTTCCCGAGTCACTATTGTGTCATGCTCACTATTCAAGGACAAAACCTGTGTTGGAATTTCTATAGTTTCCTTGACCTTCTATGTCAACCATTCCTTGGTATAAAACCATTACATCAAGTCTTCGATGGTCCTTGTTGCAAAATTTTGTACTAATTCCAGATGCAATCAATATTTGATTTTCCTCATATTTAATGATGTAGGATATCTTAATTCCTCCCTTTTGATGTATCTCTTCCTATTTATTTCAACTTGTCTTTCTTTGGGAATGAGATTTATATTTTATGACAGTACCTTGGGGATTGAATTCATCAGTGGTGGTCTCCCTCGTTGTTGGGTAGAGGAAATTCCTTAATGTCTCCTACTTGATGTATTCTTCAGGTGTTCGAGTTCAAAATATTTTATTCACGCCTATTAGAATGTACTAGGTACCTTGGGTGCCATTTTCATTACTCATGGTTTCCCTCATGTTTGTTAATGATTTTTCATTAATGACCAATAATCAAATGGTTTCCTCCATGTTTAACTTCAACTCCTCTATTCACATGGTTGAGATTCGTACCCTTGGATGGTCTGGATTGAAGACCTTAGGTGAATAGTAGCATCATCATATTTTTTCTATTATGCGAGTTGTGCAATAATTTGTCACACTTCATATGACATTTTTCGATACATATATCCACCTTGTATTCTTGTAGCTATGATTGATTATTAAGCATGGATCCATGTTGTTCATTTTTGGCCATGACTCCTCTAGATTTTACATGGCACATTTTGCATATTGTGCGGCCATGATAGTTACATCATCTATAAACATGTTTGATCCACCTTGTATATTTATGGTGATCATTTGTACATGGACATATATGTCCAGAGATCAAATTGTCTGACATTTATCTACTTTATTTGAGGTACCTTCGTTTGAGACTATGATCATGGTTTCTCCAGTTTCTTCGACTCCATGACTCAATTGTGCCTTATTTATAATGTATTTCAGTTATCATCTTACCCTCTAACCTCATACATTAGGGGACATCTGTTATAGCCAAAATCAACACTTCTTCGTCCATGACGACACTTACATGTTTGGTTGCATGAGGACACTTCATGAAGGCTAATGTCCATCACCCAAAGTACATTGATGGATGGAAGGGTCATTATTGGGAATTCTATAGCACCATTTTACTTCTTTTATAGTCCATTGGATACATAGGAGGCTAAGGAACAAGTTTTCAGACCAAACCAACTCTTGAAAACCCTTGAAAAAACCCTAAATAATGCATTTTTTTTCACAAAAACGTAGGTTGTCAATGTTTCACCTACGTTTTTTACTTTGCATAAATGGTTTGTCAGTGTTGCACCTACATATACCCTAAAAAATGATAAAAAAAATATAAAAATTTTTAATTTTGGGTGGTTTTGGAACAACTTCCTCAGTTGTAACTGCTCCTTCATCAACCCTAACTCTTCATTTTGGTATATACGAGAGGGAGATTGGACCATGAAAGGGATTGAGCCTTTAGTATTGTTATGATGGAAGAATTTAGACTCTCATCCCCCTCACCTATGCCCTAGCTATCATTTACCCTTGCAGTTATGGAGAAAACTTCCTATGGCTTCGGGTGTACCACAACAGATAGTGAAACCGTAGAAATCAATCCCTTCCCAATATGCGAGAGAAATACAACATCTAACACTAAAGGATCTCGAAACATACCTTATTCCAGACGGTTGTAGTAGATCCCCGTTGAGCTTTTTACAATCCCGCTTGCGTTAGCAATTTACTCTCAACAACAGTAAACAAGGAAAGAATGATATATAATATAGTGTTAGGCCTACTCTCGCATACATAATCAATGATACATAAGCAATTAAACACATCCATGCATCATTAAACAGGAAAAGATATTTCCATTAAGTAAATCAGAGATTACATAAGTGACAACCTCTGTCGACACGTGTACGAACCAGAGAAACTGAGTCCTCCACTTGGGCCTCCACCACCTCAATCCTCCATCTCTCAATAGCAATATCACAAGAAAAGGAAATTTTGGGAAGAACACAAAGTGAACCAAGGGACAAAGGGATGCAGACTCAAGTAAAAGCAAGCTACGACAACAATGGACTATAGTTTTCTTGCTCTTCAATTCCTCTCTTTCAATGTATCCAAAGGGTTCCTTATATAGTGCTTCAATGGGGTAATGGAAGGTCAAATCTAAGTGATATTGAGGCATATGGAAGGCCAAGAGACAAGTGATTTGGATCCAAATCAAGGAAAAATCCAAAAATATTTGGCCTTTTGCACACATCCCAATGTACGCGGGTTTAAGGGTAATATCCACGTATATACATGAGAAAGGGATTAAAAGTTGCGTACAACAAATAATGAGTGTTTTTAGGGATGATATTGGAAACATCAAAGGTATAAAAATAGTCCATGGGGTCCAAAGAGTCTGCAGAGGGACAAGGAAGGACATAAAAGTGTGATCAACCATGTGCGGTAAAATCAGCTGTAACGGCTTCCCCCTAATGTGTGAGGTCAGAGGGGTAACATGATGGCCGAAATACATTATAAATCCATCCCAGAATTGGAGTGATGAAGAACTAGCCATCCAATAGTATAATACAATAATCAAACTATGCACATGACTGCAAATACATATAGCAGTCCTAGATACATAAGAGTACAATGGTCATGAATAGCCATGATATACAAACTGTGACATGTGTGGTCATCGCCATGTACAATATATAATAGATCAAAATATTCATGATGAAGATATACAAAGGACCAAGATCTCCATGAAGGATGAAGATATACCATGGATCAAGATCTCCATAATGGCTGAAGATATCTGACATACATTGGAATCAAGTCACGAGAGCTGAAATCTCATGAAAACTGGCATGATCAAGGAGGTAGCATATATGAAATGCCACCAATTTGGAAAGTCTTCTACACAAACTGCTACGAGTACATATCCTACTATGTGAATAGAGGTGTTGAGGTTGAACATAGTAGTCTATCGTCAGATTACCAGTCATTGATGTATACCGTTAACAGACGCGAGATCACCCACCGATAATGAAAATGGGAATCAAGGTACTAGATTGCAATCTAACAAGTGTGAATAAATGTGTTGAGGTCGAACACTTGGAAGAATCCATCGATCAGGGGACATTGATTTATTCCCAAAACTGTTGATGGCGAGAGAACCTACCACTAATGACTATAAGTCTCAAGGCACTCAAATGACTCTAGAATCCTATCCCAGAATAAATGATCTGAAGTCAATGGGATGGAATCCATTGGAAGGAGGGAATTAAGGCATCCCCCATCAACCAACATGAGGTACTCAGCAATGCTGTATAATGTGGAAGGACTTGAACAAGATGTGCATGAACCAGTAATAGTACTGGGAATGGCTAAAATGCAAATTCAAGACAACTGAGGAATGGCCGACTCAAACTTCAACTTCCTTTGAACAAGAGCATAAAGGCGAATGGTGACTGAATATAGGTAGCATCGACTTGATATACAAAACTGGGACATCTCCACAACACATGAGGCATCGGCAGAGGCTCCATAGGGATTGGAAGATTAACCAGCCAGTGGAGATAAACTCAGAGAAATGAGTGGAGCTCCTAAAGTCAAACTACTAACCCAACCAATGGATGTGATATACAAAGCTTTGTCCGAAGACAAAACGACTTGAGTGCTTCCAAAGATAACATATTTTCCTATCCAGTTTTTTGGTTTTTTAATTTTTTTGGACTTTGTCAGATATTTTGAAAAGCTTGAAAAAGAATAAAAGTGCTTTATAGTTACAAATCTAGGAGGAGACGAGTGTCAAGGGGCAAACAAAGTAGTTCCAAGTAGTGGAACATACCTATGCTCAATGAAAGGAAACATGTTTAAGATAACGACACTCGGGGGAAAGTCCCCTCCTAGTAAAAATGGGGAATCAAGCTGCAAAAGATGTATAAAAATGGCTCTTCTTGGCTAGACATGAGACAAGCTCGAGCTATATGGTTGATAATCAAAGTCAGGGAAGCCATCATAAGGAAAGAAAAAGTCATGATAATGCAATTACAACTTGACATATACAAGGGAGTCCTAGGGAAAAGGCCAACATAAAGGTAAAGAGGAGTATGAATCTCTTGCTCAAAGTCATGGCGGTACTATACAAAGGACTCCCACACCCTAAAGGAGAAATGTTAGCATGGGCACCAAATGCAATACAGGATCTAACTAGGGTACCCATGTATGGTAAAGCTCTACCATTCACAACATGACACTTCTAAAAGTAGCAAGAAGGTTTCGTGACAATATAGAACGGGTTCGTACCTAAGGTTAAAATGAAATGGTCATAAGGTTATGCAAAATGAAAATGGATGTGAAACCTAACCTATATGCTATTTTAGACATATTACCTACAGTAGGCATGAACGGATCAAAGCCACGGTCAAACCACACTCAAAATGGACTCCTACAACATCAAATTAGTTCAAACGGTCCAAAATAGTAAAAAACTATAGAAAGTGGGTAAAAATTTCAAAAAGTTTCTATAAATAGTAAAAAATTTAAAAATTTTCATATGATTTGAAATTTTTACCCAACATAGTGTATTTCAGCTCAAAAATTCAGAAGCGAATTCCAGGAGCATCATCCAACGGAATCTCTCCCCGTTTGATCCAGGTAGATTCTCATGCCCTTCTCTTCCATTTTCATGCAAATTTTTTGAATTTTCATGGTCCATTTTATTTTTTAAGCCATCCATACTTGTGTGTTTCGTCCCACATGGAAATCGAACTTTTTCCTGCATATAGGTCTCACCATACGCGGAAAAAGCACCAAAAACTGCGTACATATGTGGTTGTTTTGAGAATAGTCATGTACAGGGCCGCAAAAAATGTTTTCAAAAGAAAAAATTTATCAAAACTTTGGTTTTTTGTGCAGGATGGTGCTAGAGTGGAGGGAAAGAGAGCATAGTTCTATGGAGGAGGTTGTGTAAGGTGATCTTATCGCCCAAGAAGCATTACATGCATGTGGCTTATACAAGTATGGTCTCCAATTCTGTTATGGAGAAAAATTCCTATGGATTGGGGTATACCACAACAGACAGAGAAACCGCATAAATCAATCCCTTCCCAATATGCGAGATAAATACAACATCTAACACTAAAGGATCTCGAAACATACCTTATTCCAGACAGTTGTAGTAGATCCTCGTTGAGCTTTTTCCAATCCCGCTTGCGTTAGCAATTTATTCTCAACAACAGTAAACAAGGAAAGCATGCTATACAATATATTAGTAGGCCTACTCTAGCATATATAATAAATGATACATAAGAAATTAAACACATCCATGGATTCAATATTCATTTAAATGCACATCATTAGATAGGAAAAGATATTTCTATTAAGTAAATTAGAGATTACATAAGTGACAACCTCTGTCGACACGTCTACAAACTAGAGAAACTGAGTCCTCCACCTAGTCCTCCACCACCTCAATCCTCCATCTCTCGATAGCAATATCACAAGAAAAGGCAAGCTTGGGAAGAACACAAAGTGGTCCAAGGGTCAAAGGGATGCAGACTCAAGTAAAAGAAAGCTACGACAACAATGGACTATATTTTTCTTTCTCTTAAATTCCTCTCTTTCAATGTATCCAAAGGGTTCCTTATATAGTGCTTCAATGGGGTAATGGAAGGTCAAATCCAAGTGATATCGAGGCATATGGAAGGCCAAGAGACAAGTGATTTGGATCCACATCAAGGAAAACTCCAAAAATATTTGGCCTTTTGCACACATGCCCATGTACGCGGGTTTAAGGGTAAATCCGCGTATAGACACGAGAAAGGTATTAAAAGTCGCGTACAACAAATAATGAGTGTTTTTAGGGATGATCTTGGAAACATCAAAGGTATAAAAATAGTCCATGGGATCCAAAGAGTCTGCAGAGGGACAGGGAAGGCCATAAAAGTGTGATCAACCATGTGTGGTAAAATCAGCTGTAACACTTGCCACAAATCTTGGAGGTTGGGATTCTTGGAGGAGAGAAGAAGAAGATCTAGATCAAAGGCATCATGAGGTGCCTTGAATGAGGATAAGGTATATATTGTAATTATTGCATTGATTAATAAATTTTTTATGTTCTTCCCTTTCCAAATCACTATGTATGTATTAGTTCTTGGTCATATGATGATGTTTATGACATTAGGTTTTCATGTTATCTTGATTATCATTATCTTACATTTGGTCAAACTGGTTTGAGGAAGGTTTGAAGTGTCCTTGCAGGTTTCCATCTTGGAGAGTAAGAGGAGGGATAAAGAGAAAGCTTGGATCAACCTTCAGTTCATAGGGTATGAACCCTCCTAACCCTTGAACTCTTGTTTATATTTATACTTACAAATATTTATCTATCAGTCTATAAACCCCTAGTAATTTGGTGTCCTCAACCCTAGCCAGGATAAATTCCCTTACAACAATCACACCTGGGGAGATTCCAATGGATAAAGTAGTGGCTTTAAGGTAATTGTAAGTCCACTTTTTCTGGTGTGCTACTACAAGAAGCTATGCTCGACTAATCTCCCTAACCTATGATACCATGTAAAATTATTTAAATGGGTTAAACCCATACAAAAATTAAACAAGCCAAGATCTAGAAACAAAGTATTATTGACCAAGAATTTACACAGAGACTTGCAGAATTAAGAAGTATTGAAGTAGAAACATAAAGAATAGAACTCAGTTGATGGAAACTTCATCTCTATTATTAATGAATGATATGAGTACATATATAATACATTGTCAAGAGTAAATTTCAAGTGATTTGGAGGAAACTCGAGTAGCTCACATGTGGAGTCTTAGAATAAACCAAAATCCCCCAACTATGGAAGTATCAACCCAACTCATACTACATGGTCATGAATTAGAAAGGTAGGCCTAGATTCATGTAAGTGGCTAGAAAAAAAGGACTAAGTGGATTTTCAAGACAAAAAATGAGGAAGGGAGTTATGTAAACAACAAGCAAACTTTCCAAAGACATCCTAGCACACCTACACTTTCCAATCCAGGGAGAAAATATGAATAAAGAAGATTTATCTCATAAAAGAGGGATAAAAACATAAAGCAATCCTCTCGCTCATAAGAGCAAAGAAAAAGCTGGATGAGGGCACAAACCAAGATAAGGTGGTCATATTATGTTCTAGGTATCCAAATAACACATAGGAAACTAATCAAAAGAATATACTAAGGTCTATATTCAGTTCTAACATAGGGAAGGCCTTATGTCATCCCTACTGACATTGAAAACATGTGTGAGAGGCATCTTTGAAAACATTTCCTCATATAAATAAACTCTATGAGAGAGGGTATGCCTTACCCTCATACCTATTAATATTGACAACCTATGTGACAGACATATGTGGAAACAATTTCTCATATAAATAAACTTTATAAGGGTGAATCCATGAACATGGATAACAGTTTTTGGCCAAAAGTGATGGTTAAAATTTCATTTTTTACTCATTTATTAAATCGAATCTCTCAAAACTCATATATGCTTTGTGAATTCCAAATGTAACAAAAAAACAAATTGTAGGGAATTATGTATCTTTCCACCTATATTTTAAAAAAATATTATTAATACTATTAAAATTTTCAAAATTGCATTTAGTGATATGTTTGTTCTTGTAAATTTCATTAAACATTAACAAGTGTCATGTGGGCACGTAAAATAATTTAGTGAAAAATGCAAAATGTTTGAAAAAATATATATGAACATAATCTACAAAAAATTCATCGGGGCGTACACTCTTTTTAATTTTTTTTCAAAATTTATATTTTATTTATTAATATTCAAAACTAACCATTTCAAATTTTAATTGCATTTTGTACGTGTGTGTGCATGTACAAAAAATCATTGGTTAGAAAAAACAAAAAAAACAAAAAATACCCTTTTGAAGAGGATGCATTGATGTGGGGCGTATATACTTTTTGAAATTTTTTGGTTGTGTACATTTTATGTTGTTCATTTTTCTTTGCATTGATTCGAAGTTGTGGACATTGTTTTTAAGTGTAATTTTGCAAAGAAAATAAAAATAGAATTATCAAATGAACACAAAAAGTTCTAAATTATATGTCAATGGATAGATGATTAATTGGCAAATCTATTGGTATGAGGTTTTCCCCATAAGGTGCATCCCAAGATTGGGTTTAGTCCTACCAAATATGTCAGAAAACTAAGTTTGCAGAAATGGGGACTAAAAGTATGTTTTTAAGCCCTCAATCGATCTCTTACACATGTTTTTAAGTGGCTCGGTCGAGGGTTTGATTGCAGTTAAACTAAAGCTCGATCAGTCTATTTTCTCAATTGAGATATTATCTCAGTCAAGCTTTCAAAATAGTTCGGTCAATATTTTAATACACTTTATTAAAAAAATTCAATTTTTCCTATTTGTGTGTGCACATGAATAAGAGCAACCAAGTTTTTTTTAATAAAAGTCTTGTGTCAAAGATGTATAATGTTGTCATATATATATATATATATAACAAAGATCCTCTTCAAATTAAGCATACAATTAAATAATAATCATCAAATTTAATTTTGAATTAGACATACAATTATAGAATAATCAGATTTAGTAAAACATAATTTCAGTAAGAATGAATAGAAACATCCATATCGCAACTTCATGTAGATATTATGCTTAAATATTAGTCGCAGATTAATTGGAGTTATAGACATCTCCAATCACATCTATAACTCCAATTACCATGAATTGTATTTTCCAATAACTATATGAATCCTCCATAATAATCCTTTTCTTTGTTTCTATGGAACACACACATTGAAATTAGATGTGTTTTGTTGCTCTTTTATACTAATAACCATTGCAAGTTATCTATAGAGCATTTTTATAACTCTCGATCGAGGCTCTAGTCTCAATCGTGTGTTTGAAATTAAAATCCTTGATCGAGCTATAAATTCTCTATCTAGGGTTAGTAAAACTCTTGATCCAGCTAATTAGCTTGATCAAGGGTTTTATTAACCATTGATCGAAAGTTTTAAAATAGATCGATTGAGATCTTATTAAAGCGCTTGATCGAGTGCTTAATTTTATTTATTTATTTTTTATTCGGCTCCATTTTCAACATAGTTTCTCCCTCCTCTTGCCAAAAAAATATTACCCATCTTCATGGGAACAGCCATGAAAAAATCCATCTCTAGGCTACTTTTCAAAAAGACTCCAAAATATTTGTTATGATTTTCTTGTACTAACGAACAAATTTATATGTAGGTTATTTTCAAATAATACAATTGAATCACATAGAATATATAGTGGTAGTTTAATATATCTGAAGAAGAAGTTTATGTTTATGAAAATATGATTTTCTATAGCTGGTGTTTGGGATGTTTTGTTTGATGTATGTTAGGATTGGTAATTTAATCCAAGTCCCTCTAGAAGATTGTAATTTCAGACTTTAGGATATACTTTGTGTTAGTTTTTGAAGAATTGAAGTGTTTATTCTCTAGGAGTGCCAGCTAGACACATTATATGTATATCCTATATTTTGATTTCTTCTTGAAAGATCAAATATAAGTTTCTCCCTTGAAAATAAAGAATGGATATGAGTACTTTTTTTTTGAAAGGTTAAATTGATTTGTTCATGACCTACATGGGCCAAATAAAATACTTGTAGATTGTGACTAGGAAAATATTTAGGTGAGTTTGTGATGATATCTATGCTTGATTAAAATTATCAAATTGTTAGATTGTTTCCAAAAGCTACAAGTAAAATTGTTGTGATTTTTATGGATGAAAATAATTCATCTATATAGTAGCATTTATTTTTTTTGGAAGTGTTTCAAGAAACATGCTTGAGGTGTTGCACCCCATAGAAGAGAGTTCCTTCATATTGGATGTCATGTGACTAGTCACTCTGTCAAAATTACTAGAGTCTTCTTATCTATTTGAAACCCATGCCATTTAGGTGGGAGTTGAGGTATACCACCATGAAAACGAAACCTTAGTGAATGGCTTAAAAGTTAATACTATGTTGATCTCGTATGTGAGCAAATTCCATGTTGGATAGATTAGCCAATTTCAAGTATTTTCTCTATATTTATCATGATTGGAATTGAATAGTGGGAAATCCATGATAGAGTGTGTACTGAGGTGTTAAACTGATTTGTGAAGATATGTGTTTACAACATTGCAGATAAATTTACATTGCATTTTATATAATTTTGGATCTTGAATTTAATATTTATCAAATGGAAATACACAAAGAAGTTTACAATGCAATTGAGATCAATTATGTGAAAGGATTCCTTTATACCTATTTTATTTGAATTATATGAAAGGTTTCTTTACTACTTAAGTGGTTTGGGATATGACTTAAGTGGTTGGAAAAGTATCCCCGACGGCCTCTCATTTTTTCCTGATTTACTATTGTTTTGATGCTATCTAGACAACCAATTTTACCTTATTATTATGTTTCATGCCAATATTTCCTTTGTATTTTCACACTTTAAAGATCAAGTTTTCCTTACCAAGCAAAATGAGTTAAATTGCTGTTATTTCGTATATTTCTTATGTTTTTAGTTAATAAAATTAATTTCTAGTTTTAATCCTACTAATGGTGGAAGTTCAATTTTCTTTTGGTACCATCCAAATATTTTATGGAAATCAACACCAGTTCTTGTATCGAATGCATATTCAGCCGAATGACTTCAACAATATATCATTCCAAGTGAGCATCATCCTAAATCAAACTTCTTAGTCAATCCATGGTCTACATGTGTCTTCATCATCAAGGTGGCTCTATTATCCCTAGTTCATGGCGTGATTGGTCAAAGTTTGGTAAACACCCTTTAATGTACGAAGCATGTGTAACATCCCCGGTTTTGACCCCATTCACATTAAATACCCATGATTCATATATTGTAAATAATCATGGTGTGGAGCTAAAGGCCAAGGCCCCACCATCGATTTGGTTAGGTTATGTTTTGGATTGGGATGGTCACCGATGGTATATCGAGAAATACGACATATATTAAATTGTGGCATCATGTAAATGTGCTTTTTAATTAAATAACCCAACCAACTATGTTCACTACAACTAAATTGATAAGGGGCATTATTCCTAAGTATAAGGAGGGGAAATGATGAACCTTGAGCCATGGGGGAAAATCCATGTGTCACCTTGTTTAATTTCTCACCTTCCCTTGTCTCATCCAACCACCACTTTAATGTTCTGTTGAGTTGTTGAGGTAGTTATTGCTGGAAGTGGAGGGTGGCAGGACTGTCAGTATTTGCCACACGCTCACTCCACCAGCCGTCTCTCCACCTTCACGTGGGTAAGGGAACCACCACTATGCCATTCTCTCTGGTCAATTCAGTTCATTTCTTACACAGCGACGTTATGCTCTATTCACCTTCCCACGTGCAGGGAGTTTAGTTCATCCTCACGCAGAGCCGGACTAAGAGGGGGTTGTGATTCTTGTTCGAGGGTTCGTTCTCCTCTTCATCACAGATTGTTGGCCTAAGAATCAGTTATTCCTCTTGCTCATGCAGGAAGTCAGTGTCTTGACTCCACCATTATCAGACTGTGGAATGTGTCATGGTTTCTCACTGTGAGACATTTTCTATGGGTTCCTTGGTAATATGTCTTCCTCCTATCTATGTTGAGGATCGTCTCCTGCCCGTGCCCTATTGTAGCTGTCCAGACATATCATTATTGATCGTGGACTGTGGTTTCTCTTGTGGGATCATTGGCTATTGTTTCCACATTTTTTGGTTGAGTCATCATTGCTATTTGGGTTATTGTAGGTTGTTGAGGAATCATTTTGGCCATGATAGGGCCAAGAACGATTCAGGTTTTGTTTCCCATGTCCAAGCTGTGAAGAGCTTGTTTTGCTACATGAATGCAGGGATTGGTCTTCGAACTGCATAGGAGTGGTGATGAGGGCCTGATCTGCTTGAGAAACCTGGTGCGTTTGGGAACCACACGGACAAAGCTAGTGGGTTGGATTTCTTCTCCACAACCCTTGAATAGCACGGGAAGGGAGATCAGGGTATGAGGGACTGCGTTGCAGAGAAAGGACTGATTTAATTGTGTTGGGTGTGTGTGGGTGTTCTAGGGGTCATACTAGATCTGGTGTGGATGTCCTTAACTCTGCCATGAGTTCACCATCTTAGCAGTTAGCCTTTCCTAGCTCCTGGATGGCCTGATAAACCCAACTTTGTTGGCTTGGCTGATGTGTTGTTCACCTGATAAACCCAACTGTGTTGGCTTAGCTAAACTATGTACCCTTGTGGTTTTGTTATCCTTGGCTATGTGTAATCCTGTTAGTTCCTTATTCCTTGGGGAATCATGCCCGGCTCGGGGGTGGCAACGTTTTGAGAGATTAAGCAGCACGCGGGCCTATGGTTGGGAGGAACGTTACAGTGACATAGCTGGTTTTGAAATAAGTTCTTATTAAGATAAGTATTCTTACATGATTTGTGTCTGCAATCGTCTTACTGTTGATGAATAATGATAGACATGTTGAATGTTGGTCTGTATATGCATGAAAGATGATTGATAAAGTTTTGCTTTTGTTGTGTATATGAATGATTATGCCTCTTAATATGTTTTATGTTTTTAAGCTTTTCATCTCAGCATTATATTTATGATTATGTTCACGGGGCTAGATGCCCAGATGATTTGGTGTTTAGTCGCGTCCTCTTGCCCTGTCGGAGGGCCGGGGACATGACAGCATGGAACATGATTATCTCATCTATTAATGGATAAGATCCTTTATTCAACAACTCAATGGAAAACCGATGCTTAATAAGTGCGAGCGGTTAGATGAATTGCTATAGTTACCTGGTTTTGATGTCATGATCCAAGGTTAGGAGGCATCTACCTATCCACCCACCAAATGGACACATGGATTTGGTATAGGTATTAATCATCATGGTTTGTTGCACATGGTTCTTTCCCAGGTCACACATGTGAATAAAGGTATTGAGTCAAACATTTACAACTAATTTCCATCAGTTTCCAAGAAGCTATGTTGCAATTTGATTTATGATCAAGTTGTGAGGTATCTTGCAAAACATTCAAAAACCCACTTGCAGAATGAGATTTTTTAAATCACATAGGATATTTTTCTCAAAATTCACAATGGCTTGGGATTTATTGTAGGATATTCAATACCAAACTGCCCAAATGGACTGTTACACCCAACATTCAATGTGGTCATTTTTTTTCCAAACTTAGCAAATTGGATTAATGAATCTAATGCTAGGGATCATATCTATATGTAGAAGTAGCATGGGAATATATGATTATTTTTATTAGTCTTATCCTTTGGGTGTTAGGGGGAAGGATTTGTTGTATCAAGAGAGAGTTGAGCCTTTGCATTTTGTAATATGCAATTTGGTTTTAATGGAGAACTGATATATTGTTGAATATGAGCAAGTTTTTGTATTAATTTTAGCTTCCAGGCATGTTTCCTAGGTTAGGAAGGCCCCCTAAACCTAGGTAGAATCCTATTGTTTCATTATTTAGCTGTAATATTTCCTTTGGTTTAATTTTTTTTTGTAATAGTGTGCTCTATGTGTTTAATTTCAGTTTTTCTTTTTGATTCAACTATTTCAGTTTGTTAGTTTTAATATTGATTTAAAATTGTGGTCCTTGAATTAGAGCATACACATCTTCTCCATGTTCTATGATTAATTTCAGTTCAAACTTTCCCTATTGTAAGTTTCTTTTTCTTCCAATTATTTTTTGATATATCCCACCACTCACACTAAAATAAATCACACACATTCTCCCTTCATTCTACAACAATGCATAAATGTAGATTGATTTCTGCATTTGTGTAATAGATTAGATATAAATGAGAAAAGAAATAATTCATCTTTCACTGCATCCATTCATTCCATTCTCTGCAAATAATTAACATTTAGTCATGACATTCTCTCACACATTCTGCACTACCTTAATTCATCATGCATACAACCATTTGCATCTTTCTAGTGAATGTTGCACAATATATAAGTTATATGTTGTTCTGATTATTTTTCTTGTGTTAATATTTGATTGTGCAAATACCATATATTTCATATACAGGTAATTTTGTTGTATAGATATTATTATGTGATCTATTAGTGGATGTTGTTCATTTCTAAGTATAGGGTTACACATTTCCCATTATTATACTAACTTTGTTAAGGTAATATATTGTTATCTTATTTGTTTGTAATGAAATGTTTCTACCATAGGCCTTAATGTTGTTGTTGTTGTGTTATATATTAGTTTTTTTTCTTCTCTCAATAGCGGAAATTTCAAGTCAAAACAGGCCTCCTAAAAAGAATTAATAAAATAATAGTTAAAATAATAAAATAATATTTATTAATTTTGGAGGAAGAAAAGAAAAAAACTACTTTTTTATTTGTATTTTCGACATATCTCCCCATGTTTTTACTCAAATTTCGATCGGGAGAGCTCGTTGGATGCGGAATTAAATTCCGCATCCAACGAGTACCCACTCGGCATACTTTTGACGGACCTCGCTACCCCAAAAACAAGAAATACCTGAAAAAACATGATGATGATGTCAAAAGTATGCCCAGTGGGTACTCATTGGATGCAGAATTTAATTCTGCATCCAACGAGCTCTCCTGATCGAAATTTGAGTAAAAACATGGGGAGATATATCAAATATACAGACAAAAAATGTAGTTTTTTTATGATACCTATCCTCAAATTTATATTAAAAAAGTGTTTAAGACCTATACGGTATTTCGAATTTAAAGCAATTTCATTGGCTAACACATGATGACTTGAAATTTGAATCAAAGTTAAAAGGCCCATTTTGAGTTGAAATTTCCTCTAATTAGTATTGGTTATTTTATATTGTTTGTTAAATGATTATTAAAATATTAACTGGTTAAATTGTTAATTATTTATTTACTTTATTTGTAATGTTATTTGTTAATGACCTTGTTAGAGTGGTCTACTATTAATTAATTATTTATCTCTTATATTATTTGTTTATTTGTTAAAGTATTAAAGTATTGTTTTGTTAATTATTTATTTGTTATATTATTTGTTTAAAGTGTTTTACTGTTAATTAGTCATTTGTTATATGATTTTGTTATTATATTTTGTAATATCAGTATTTTGTTTTGGTTACATTATCATATTTTGTGATAATGTTATTTATTGTATAGTTATTTTGTAATTTTATTATATGGTTTTGTCATATATTGTTATACACATGTGGATCTATTTGAATTCTTATTATAAGAGAGTTCATCAATTCCATAACAAGTATAATGTTTTTATTTTATCTTCACTTTGTTTTTTATTTTATTTTATTGTTTTTCTTTCTCATCTCTTGGGTATGTCTTTTTAGGACAATTTATTTGCATATTTTGAACATAGATTTTATTTTCTTATTTGTTGGATCGTTACTCTTTTCCATTTACCTAGTTTTCTTTAATTTTTTTTTTAGTTTAAACAACCACTATAGGAAGAAGCCACTTAAAATTAAGATATAACTTAAGAGACATGATCTTGTGATCTAATGCTAAGCATCATCTTGAGGTGTTAGTTTTCTTTCAGTCAAGTTTGTTACTTTATGATGCTTTCTTTAACTGTATTTTGAAGTGTGTATGTCGGAATTAGTTGTTAATTAGATTATGATCTAGCTAATTAGAAGCTCTAGTACCACATTTCTTGTTCCTGCACCTCTAAGTTTACGGAATCCCTATTGATAATTCATTATTTAGGTGAATTATTATTGCATGTATTTTTCATGGCAATCCAAGTTTTTTAAGCCAAGCAATGATGCCTTCATGAATGTAAATGCACATCATAGATTAAGCATATGAAATAATGGAAATAAGATTGTTGTAGATAGAATAATTATTTTTTTATGGCACTAGATTGCAACAATTTCCTATTGAATGTTGGTAGTTTTTTTCCATTTGAACCGAACATGTGATAATCAGGCCTTTCAAACATATTTTAAAATTAAGCTTCATGATTATTGTCATTGTAAATTTTTTTTGACATGATTTTATTTTTAGAATTGGCTCCATTTTGATAAATAATAGTAGTGGCATAGCCATGATTTCTACACGGTCATACAATAAGTTAATAGCACAACAATGTATCGGTTTGTTTTCATGGACATTTAGAAATAACATAGTAGTTCAATCTTCAATAAATTATTCACCAAGGATTATAAGGAGAAAAAGAATCAGCCATCTTAAAATTTCTTTGTAATAATACATAAGTCCAACTAATAACCCATGTTAACAATCAACCTATAGTTAATAAGTCATAAATCCAACTATAGAGTATATAGTGCTAAAGGAGACTGATAAATCAATTATATACATGAACATTAAGTATAGAGTTAGCAAATAGATCCAAATTTGAATATGCTACATATAGCTACATTTCATAAATAAATACTTGGCCAAAAATATATTCAAAGATATAATCACTTTACCTAGAACCCTTTGTGCAACATATGTTGCATGTGCTTACAATAACTCTGATATTACTAGGTCAGTTTGCTCTATTGAGACAAATAAGAAAAGTCCTTGAGCAGAAATCAAGGACTACATACCATTCTACTTTCATGTGATACAAAATAATGAATCATATTACTAAAAACCAAAAATTTGGAATTTCACTACATTAACAGTTAGGTTTGCAACAAGAATCTCTGAACAAGCTTTACATGATAGTTTATTTATTTTTAACAATAAAATGGTTGATGGGGAAACTCAACATCATTTTAATAGAGATCTGGTTCAAAAAAAACAAAGTATAGAGTTAACATATTATAGCATTGGATATGAAGTTGCAATTATTCTTAAGAAAACATTTGTGAAAACAATATTATAGGATTTGAAGAGTTATTAGGCGTCAAAGATAACAATGACCTTAAAGGGGGAGCATCAAAATACATTGTTAATTTCGTACAACATATAATATAGAGTATAATGATTAGTTTGAGAGGAAAAAAGGTGTGTGACATCATTAAATGAAATGAAAGGTGCCATTAGGAATTTTAAATCTCACAAAGTATAAATATATGCATTGGTATGTGGCACCTAATGAGAAGGAAATATGTGTACAATCTTGTATTATAATCAATATTTCTTAAGTTTTCGGTCTAAATTTCTATTTTGCAATGGTTTGGTCCTCTAAATGTGACATATTTTCTCTCAATGTACCTAATGGACAAGGAAACCATAAGGTGCAACCCCACCTTCTAAAATCGTTAAGAAAAAAAGTTGGGTGCCATGGAGTCATTAGAGAGGATAATTCCTAGATGTAATCCAATGTTATTATCTCAACAGAGTTGTTGGTTCATCCATCTAACTTATGGTTTTCATTCTATGGTGAGTCGCAACTCACCACCTGAGGCCTTTTGGGAAAACATGGTGAATTGGTGCTTACATGGGTATAAAAACAAAACTGAGAAGTAAAGGTTATTTATATAAGTTCCTACAAGTGTGTTTGGGTGAGGTAAACATGTTCACACCATCCATTAGATAAGGATGCAATTTTTCCCAAAATTACCCCTTGTTAGAAAAATCGTTGAATTCAAATTCCATGCTTGGGGCATGATAACCAATTTGAGCATCAAAAGTGAGTTATGTAATATAGTAAAATTATTTTTGGGTTAGGGATATTTGTTCATGCCATCCATAATCTCATGGATTGTTGTTTTCCTATTGTGGACCCTTAGTGCAAAATTTGCATTCTCGCTAGGTGAAACCTTGGCTTCTAAAATCATCGAGTAAAATAAGTTGTGGGCCATGGATTAGTGATGTAGGGGAACCTCAAGCTATAATCCAACATCATGAGCCCAATCGATCCAATGGTCCATCCATCCAAATAATGGTTACCGTTCTATTACAAGTTCTCAGTAATTGGATTAGCTATTTAGTGGTGGCTACAATATTATTAGGGGTAGTTGTTACTTTCCATTTGTCTATTGTGGGTCCATTAGATGCAAGGATAAAGTTATTTGGAGAGAGTTGTGATTTGTACAAGGAGGAAAATCCCTAGAATTTATTTTGTTGGTGTCCAGTTCCATCTAGAATGCAATTCAAGACTAGGAAAAGCAACTGTGGTCTTTTTGGATACTTTAGTAATAAGGATTCTTGGGAAACACGTTATATATAAAATTCAAACTATGTAGAGCTTTTAGACTTTGTGACAAATTTTTGGACTTTGTCATTGAGTAACAAAAATTATTGATTTTGAGTTCTGTTGTTAGGCCTACCCTATGTACCACATATACCTATTAAATTATTTTTTGTTGTTGGGACTATTCTTTATATTTTATATAACTCTTGAAATAAAAAAACCTTTGTTTATTATTCCTTTCGTGTTTATGAACCAGGAAACGCACATGCTTAATTGCTACATTTCTATATTTGTTCTATAGGGAATGCATGAAAAAAAAAATTTCATTATGTTGCAATTTTCTTGCTAGATCCTGTATAATTGTCTTTGAACAATTCAAATTTTCATATCTACCTTTATTGGGGCTTCCTTGGCACCTGATATATTTTTGGTTTTCAAAGCACCTTGATGACATTGTGATCTATTATGTCCCAAATAATAATATACTAGGAAAAGAATCTATTGTATTCTTAGGTTTTTGTATGTATACCCTTATTCTCTTCAGAACATATGGAAAAAAAATTACATTGCATTACAAAATGTGTTCTTTCTCCTCAATGATTGTCATCAAGTAAGTTATATTACATGGTTTAAAACTTCCAACTTTTGTTACTAGGAACACCCTTACTAATGAAATCACCTTCTTATTCTCTATATTTATGATTCCTTGAGTATCATATCTAGTAGATCTAGTTGCATCATACATTGGTGGCCAAAATATAGTCATCATTACCATGAAAGTATGTTATTTCTATACTCATCATAATAATCATACATCTAACATAATCATATAAATACAATATATAGAAGAGATTAAATACATGTCATCATCATCTCATCACATGTCATAGTAAAAACCAAAATACATAGCTCATAACATAATATCAATGGTACTTCAATTTCTAAAGTAGCCCATCACGTATGGCATCTCATCTCAATAATATAATAAGCAGGAATAGATTATTCATAGATGAAAGAATTATATCTAGAATAGTAGGAAAATGGAATAAAAAATATATCCTCATATACCAATACAATATGTGGTATAACATCATATTTAGAATCTAGATAGGGACTCCTCCCTCAGCTAGGAGAAGGGTCTAAAGAGAGAAGAACAGTGGTGTGGTGGCATTGGAAACCTCCCCTAATTTACACAAGCCATTAGTTATAGTGATCCTTTCACCTTAGGTGCTTGTTTTTGTGATAACAAGCCCCTCTAAAGTGGGATTTTAATCCCTTAAGGAAATCAAACGAATTACCCCCATGCTAAACAAATGTGTTAGAGACCATCTCATTTGTGTTAGGAACATGCCATATATTGCGAATTACTAATCAAAACCATAACTTTTAACCCATTCCAAGCCATACAATAGGGTGAAAGAGCATAAGTTGGGGAGGCATGAAGACCATGCCAAGTGAAATCCAATACTAGCGAAATGAGAAACCGTAAACCATCACCATGAAGGAAATACATCCATCAATAACCACACATTTACCCCATCCATTGAATCTACCCCTCTATCATACCATTTTATGATGAAAATCATAAGCAGAAGGATGTCTACAAAATGTGTGATAAAATGTTCATTTTTTGCTAGATTTACATCAAATATGAAATTTTTTAAGACATTTCATACAATTACATAATTTTTCCCAGAAATTCTACACATGAACTATGTCCAACTGTGAAAATATCCATGCTTAGGTTTTAAGGAAGTTGTCTAAGGGAAACCCATGATAATAAATGCTTCATTTAGATGCAAACAATCTATTCAATAATTTGTCTTCAAGATAGTGTTGCTAGCGACATACATTATTAGATGTTCAATCTTTGCAAAGTTCACAATTTGAATTTTCTCTAATGAATGAGGGTAGAATTGATGCCTTCTACAACCTTTATCTAACCCAAATCAATACCATAAATAATGGGGGCTCTCTTGTGGCATCTTCAATTTATATCACTATTATTCATTACTTGAAAAGGCCTCATCATGTGGGTAAACCTATTAACATTTAATTTAGGCTTCCCAAAACATGCTAGAAATGTGCCATTTTGATCATTGTTTCCCACATTAAAACTAAGCTACTACTAAGGGGTTTATAGTTGCGCCTAGTTGTAAAGATATGGACCAATAGTTTCTTCCTTAAATATGATGTAAATATTCCTAAAGAATTATCCTTTTCAATACATCAAACAACAACAAAATAACTTAGCAAATCAAGGGGATATGTTGATATTAGGAGCAATGTAAATCTCATCTTTAGGGAGTGGTATAATAGAGATTGTAGAATAAATTTACTATTGTAAATGCTAAAAAGTTCATGGATAACCATATTTTATTTTATGATGGTTTGAGATCACTCAATAGTAGTTTATGGCAGGTCCACTTAATAAATATACAAATTATTCCTATCAAAATCAACCTGCTTTTCTACAATTCCTTCTTAGAAAGGTGATATGTATGATATGATACAAGATAAACCCAACACTATATAATAATCAAGTTTGTTGAATAGTAGGGATGATTCCTATTCAGAATATGGATTTCAACTTATGGATCAAATTAAATTCATTAATTAGTGCGTTGATCTAGATATTGAGCATACTATGTGTTTTATTATGACCAATAGTTTTCAAACACATAATTTATTCAAGAGTGGTTAATTTATGTTCCATTACTATCCATGAATCCATCCCTATGCAACAAAGGGATCTTATCCATTGTTGAATTACCATTAAGTTCCCACTTAAACTTTGACTCATGGAAAACTTATCTAAGGTAGCACGTTTGGACGTAGATACAAGTTTATGGAGAAAAGTCGATTTATCTTATATGTAATTTTGGAAAAACTTGTTTTCTTTAATGATTGTCAAGATATCATAGAATCCTAACACTTGTTTGGGTAATATTTCCATGAATACGTCCCTATGCATCTAATGGATCATAACCCTTATTGATTTATCATTGACATCCCTATTGAACTTTAGCAAGTTAATCTGAGGTAGCATGATTGGTGCACAAGCTTATGCAGTAGACTCATTTTAGTTGATCTGTACTTCTCATGAAACTTGTTTTCTCTAGTGATTGTCATTGTCAAGGTAGGTTAGCACTTATATAGGTAATATTTTGGGTGTTTCGACTATCAAACTCTTACTAAAGAAGGAAACAGAGTAATTTGAACTGTAATTTGAGTTAGTCACTGTATAATTTAAATTGTAGTCCAAACTTTGTTTTTCCCTAGGTGAGAAGAACTGTAACTTGATTTAAGGTAATCAAATGTGATACAAAATTAAACCATTGATGTTTGAACTATAGAATGATCTAGAAATTATATTCAAACCCTACGCAAGTTAAGTGTTGATTGTAATGGAAATGTTCTAATGATTAATGCAACAAAGCTCACACCTACTCAAAATTATATGTCCATGTTGTATCCAATCTTTAAGTTGATATGGATGTTGATGGTTATATGATTTTTTGGCATTTTACTATTCTCTAGTCCAGAAGTCACTGCTTGAATGATGTACTATATTGTAAAGATCTTATTTTGTAAGATTTGAACTAAATTTGTCTAGTTCAACAAATGATTGCATGATTTGAGTAGATGTCTTAGGCCTAATTTTGTAGAATGAAAATAAGCCAAATCTAGTTGGTGTTATAATGGAATAGACAGAAACCAATCATAGTATATGCAAATAATTTTTTTTGTCAAGAATGCAAATGGAATGAGGATATATAGAGACATTTGTTATCAAATAATGACTAGAAATGTGTTTTGTTCTTATTTTCTAAATCATTCTTCATGGGATTATTTCAAAACTTGCTAGTCAATTCCATTTTACATTATAGTTGCTAATAGAAATGTGTATATTACTTACTTAAATGTAAATAAATTCTAAGGTTTAGATAATATGTGGGAAATATTGTAAACAAAAATAGGTACTTTTTGTTGCTGCATCATTTCTCTAATTACATTGTTAATGAAAGATAATGATTACTATTCAGTCTAAGTTTGATTCTTATTGTTATGATTGTGCCATCAAAAAGGAGATTCCTTGTGATATTTACTATTAATTATGACTCATATTCTATTTAGAATTGAAAAAGTAAATTAGAATTCTTATTTATTTGTGAATTATGTAGCCAGTTAATAATTTGTACTTGTGAAGGGTTGTGTGTTGGGAATTATTTTGAAAGTTTAAATATGCCTTTTGGACATGGTTTTCATTTGGAGATACCATGATCAAAGAGTGGTAGGTTTTGAGGGGTGATAAATTCATGTGCCTTTCATTTTTATAACTGAAAGGAACAAGTGATATGTAGGTTCTGGAATTTTGTAAAATGCTAGATCTCAAAGGTAACCAGCCGCAACTACAATCTTCATTAGTTTAGGAACACGTTCAATATGGTGTCCAAATATATTGCAAATCAGAATCTTATTCTTTGAGGCTGGGTTTTAGTATACATATATTATTCTCATGGTATTTTGTTAAATAATGTAGAGGGTACCCACATAAAGCCCAACACAATGCACGATTGGAAGAGAAATTGCAAGGGTTAAGACAACCATGATCTCACCTTAATGAGTAGATCTCAAAAATCCTTACCTCAGTGAAAAGATATCATAAAAGGGATCCCTACATAAGTATATAAATACAAGTAATCAATGATTGGATTGGTTCAACCCATATGAGCATAGGTCAGCTATAATTCCCACACCTATCTTTGGTAATCAAGTCGACCTTGAGCTGATTTTGACCTATTTTATAACAAATATGTAGCATGCAATATAATTAATTAAACTCATGTTTAGGGATATGATTAGAAATGGAAATTATTTTATTAATAGAAGTAAAATATACCCTCCATCTATTCTCCATACTAGGAATAATAGTGTTTAATGGCTACATACAAGGCACTTTTTATAGTTGGCATTAATTTTAGCTTAAATGAGCCCTTTTACAATTTTGTTTGATGATGAAACAAGCATACTCTTTGTTCTTTACTACTGGAATAATACACATGGGATAAGCCACCCTATTTTAATTATCTTACCATGGGAATATGCAACCATTTTCAAATGTCGCTATTGACATGGAAGTTTGTTGGTTTCTGAAATGGGTGCATTTATTATAAATGCAACTTTCAAAATTCTGGGAAATACATCTGGTTTTTATTTTTTGGATATGATCATTGATGGGTGTTTGTATGACATGATATTTCAATGGGTTTATAGGTCCAATGGTTGATGATATGTTCCATTGGAAAGATACAATCATGGGACCTCCTGTATTATGCATGTAGGCACTGTGTTTGTGGTGACTATTCATTTTCCTCCTAATTATTCGTTCAAGACTCCAAAGGTATGGTAATAAACCACGAAGCCTCTCAATTCATGCATTCTTTATTTTGGGTTTAATGGACGATCGTTTTGTTTGTTTGTAATTTTATTTTTCGTTTCTACAACCATTATTTCTTATGTTTCTCTTGAACTAAAGAGTACTCAAATTAGTTTGTATTTTTAAAGTAGTCTTCAAGGTAAATTGTATCCTTCTTAATTGGATCATGTGTCAAAAAAGTTGGTTGTTCAAAGAATATTTAAGGCTCCATTCAAAAACAAAGAGTAATATCCTTGTTTCAATGACTTGACTAGTTTTTTTATGGATTTCATTGTTGAGATAAACAATGTTGTAACTCTTTTAGTGAGATGGGAAATTCTAATCGTATTAATTATAGGAAACTATCATTATTTTTATAAAAATAATATCATATCCATATTCTTTTAATTCTTGCACTCATAATGCATTCCTATAGCCAAAATTCTATTCCAGTAATCATTTCCATGATTGGCATTGTAGCTCAACTCCAAAAGAAAATATAGCACATGGGTTTTTTTGAAAAATGCATCAATATGGTAATTTGTATTTTAGTTCACACATAGGTCAAACATAGCCATATCTAGCTCGTGGTCAAACTCTACATCATTGTTATGCAAAGATAAGATGTTATCATGATCCAATGAATTCCAAAATGTTATCTCACTATTTTTTAATTGTGATTCAACTAATGTAATAATGAATAAGCCTATTCCTTTCATTTCCACATGATATTCTCATGTAACGATTGTCTCTTCCTTAATTCTTAAAGGGTACTAGATGAATGGAAGAGCATCTTCCTTACAAGAAGGAGGTTGGTGGTTCAATTCCTCCATGTCTTACCATAAATTCATAATTAATATTGCAATGTATTTCTAATAGGGGGTTTCATAATCGATGGTTGTTCATACTCACCACTATAGGTTTATATGAGGGGGGCTCTAATCTCCCCCTGTAGGTTGCTATGAGGGGAGGGTCTTACCACCCTCCTAAGTTATTATGAGGGGGGTTCAGTGACTTCCTTTTTACTATGCTACAAGGGGGTTTTCAAATTATCTCTATAGATTCCTACAAGGGGGGGGTCTATACTACCTCCATTAGTTTCTATAAGGGGGGTCATAATCACCCCCATATGTTTCTATGAGGAGGGTTCATAACTACCCATGTATGTGTAAGGACCTCTCCAGGTCTTTTACTTCAAGAAATACAATCTCATAATTTGACATTTATGAGTTTATTAACTTTCCCTTTTATTAGTCGGCTAAGTTTCTCCCATTCTTATTTCAACTAGTTTCAAATTCTTGTTTGTTTATATATGTTCAATAAGAAGGTAGAAATCAAATAGGTAATAAATTTTGTAAATTTGCGTAATTTTGTGCAGGTATAAACCAAATATTGTAACATATAATCAATTTCATAATTTAATACAGAATTTAATACAACATACATTTATATGTACCAATTTTGTTAACTTTCAACTAAATAATTGGAGAATAACCAGTACTAAGTGGAAAAATATACTTGTATGAAAAATACCTGTAATTAGAAGTTTTTCCAGCTATATCCATGTAGATAATTGTTTTCTTTGCACCAGTAAACTCATCCACCAAATGGATTTTCCACCCATCCAAATAGGAATAGCCTCGCTGACTCACTAGCTCTAAGGAACTCATATTCCTTGGCCCTTTGTGCCCTAAATCCCAAAGAATAACAATACACACATATGAAGCAATATTTTCAAGCAGGTCTAGAGATCCAACTACCCCTCTAGTTCTGATCTTGCTCTGGTTCCCCCCATGGGTTCCCAGCTTCAATTTCCTTTCCATTTTCCCCTCTTCTAGTTTCAAAGGTTTCCAAGAATTCTGTTGAGCCAAAAAAATAGAAACCTAAAATCCCCCCTTCATTCATCTCTTCTCCCCCTCTTAAGCACTTTGCACAGCCTCCTTCAGGAGGAGTGATCCACTACCTTCCATTATTGATGTTAAACAATTATGTTCCTATGCACATGTCAAGTCAACTTAATTGAATTTTTAAGTGCACCAATTTCTAAAACAATTTAAAATAATTAAAATAATCTCTTCATGCATATCCATATGCATTCCTTTAATTCCTTTGAATTTTATTCAATAACTAAATCAATCTGAATACTTCAACTGCATTATTTCATTAAAAAGGAATTAAATATGAATGTGGAAATCACAACCATATCCGGTCATTGTTGGGAGGGGTTTTGGGTAAGTGAGTTGCACAGCATCGCGGCAGCTGCGCAACATCACGTGGTACCACGCAAGGCCAGATTAGAGTGATGGGCAGAAGAATAACCACTTTGAATATTTTATATGTTATTTGACCAAGTTTTGTTGTAATAGGTCATTAGTGGTTATAATTTAGTTAGAAGTGGAATCTCAATGTAAAGGCGCAAGCCTATTTATAAATCTAGTTTTGCAAATAGAAAGGGACCATCATGATTGAAAAGAGCTACTAACTGAGTCTACAAGAATCGCATCAGAGGATAATCAAGACATAAGATCTCGCATGATCTAGTTTTGTAAAGAATTCCCTGTGTACTTGCAATTGATCTGGGTTTCTCCTGATGTATGCAGTCTCCAGTTTTGGAGAAGAATTGTGTAATGTGGTTCTATTGTGCAAGATTAATATGATATGGTGATTGTGGCACAAATCTTTTTTGGTATTGCTATTGCGATCTTGTCTGTTATTGCTATTGTGATATGATCTGTTATGATGCATATATTCTGTTATGATGTCACAATGTAGATGCGATCTAGTCTCTTCCTACTATATCAATGTTATCTGTTTTGCTGCTATGTCAATGCAATGAGTAGATATGTTTCATGAATAATGCTATGATATTGTGATAACTGTGTGATGATATGATGATTATATAAGTTATGAATACCCTCTGCAAGTTGAAAAAATAGTGTAAGGTTGACTGCAAGCTTTGTGTCTGACAATTATGGTGTCCTTCCATTGGATCCCCATATCCTCCCTCCCCACTATCAAAAACTCGGTTCCAACAGCTCTCCCTTAAATGCCTCGGGTGAGACCTCGTCTGCTCCGCAGATGTTGCTAGGAAGGGTAAAACCTGTCTAGGCCAGTACTCAGGGATATTGTTATGTAGGACGTCGCTAGAGTGGGAAACCTTGTCGATGAGGATTTGTTGGTAGGTTTCACCAACAAATGGTTCCGTTGCCGGGACTTGAGTTGTTGTTAAGAGGAGGATATGTTTTGGCATTTGAATCAATCGAAGATCGAAGGATGGTTTGATCTAAAATTGTGGGAGTTTGTCGCTGCTGAAAATTGGAACCCGAAGTTGTCAACATGCCACTGGCTAGATAGGTATATCCATGACAGTCTTCATGAATGGTTCTCTTCATGTGAATTTCCTGTCCTCTTGTAGGAATGGCTAGAAAAATTCACTAAGAAAAAGACAAACTTTCAAGGAGGAGAGCCGACATCCTAGACCCCAAAGTTGATCTAGGAGTTACAAGAAACCAATAATAAGGCATCATGGGAAGTTGAAGTGTGGTTGGATAGTATCTTAGAAGGATACATCACCGAGTTTACAGTCGACATGAATAAGTCCTTTAGTGAAGCAGAAAGAGAGTTCTTTAGTGGACCTCGAGGAAGGTTCTTGCTGTCGCTACAGCTGGCCATTAAGCAACTGATCTGTGAAAAAGGTATTCTAAAGATCGACTAAGAGTAGTGGAACTCTGGTGTGCGGAGGATGTAGGCACCGCAATGAAATGGGGGGATGCATGAAAAGGTAAGGGGTAGATGGGCATGATTTCTGGTGAGAATGTGAAGGTCGTAAAGGAAAAAATTGGTTGTAAAAGGGGAGGATCAAGGTTTCGGGAGAAGAGGTAGAGGATAGGAGAAGGTCCTATCACGATTGAAGTGCAATACCGTGAAGAAAAACCACATGGGACGAAGCGACCTTTTTGTGACAATGAGGATGAACAGGACTAGGTTATGGTCGAAAGAACAACAGGATCAAACCCCAGCAGTAATGTGCCCACACCTCCATGCACTACTCCACCACAAGGAAACAATACACACTCTGTGTCAACTTGCCCGACGTGTTAGCAACAGTTTAGTAATAGAGCACCAATAGGAGGAAGAAGGCCTAGAATGGTGGGTGATGAAATGAAGTTACCAATACTCAATGAGAATGGCATTGATGATCCGGAGCAGTACTAGTTCTTATGTGAGGTGATCTGGACCACTCGACAAACTGTCGATGATGATGTGAAGAAAATTCAGCTGGCCACTACTCTAAGGAGTTGTGTGCTGGAATGCTTCATGAGATTAACGCGGATACCTCATGGGGGTACCGCGAAGAAATTGGATGAGATCCAAACGAGGTTATTTGAAGAATTTAAGAAGCCAAAATATGAGGCTCAATATATTACTGAATTGAAGGAGATCAAACAGTTCCCCAATGAGATGATTTGGGACTTTGATCAGTGGTTTAAGACATTGATGGATCAGGTCAATTTTTAGATGAGCGATGTTCAGCACAAGGAATGGTTCATTGCTGCGCTTATCTCGCATATCAGACAACCACTAATGCAACAAAATATTTCAACACAGAGCGAGGCTCTGGAGATTGTGACGAAATTGGAGGCATCACCAGTAGGAGAATATGCGGTCGAAATGAATCAGATTCAAGCACAGGTTGGCCAATTTGATGCTCCAATTGCAAGATATCAAAAAGGCCAAGGAAGATTGCGATGATCTTTGGTTCACCTTTTTCCATGAAGGTGGACATACCAAGGACACCTTTCTGACGTTTCAGAATTATTTTTTGTCGGTAGCCCCGAATCCATTGAGCTGTGCTGGTGTACCATGGTGTCGCATATGTCAGGTCTATGGGCATCAACATGAGAATTTTTATTACATGTAGAAGATAGTTACCAAGGCAGAAAATTTGTACTGTACATTTTGTTGGTCAGTTGGACATGACGACAAAAACTGTCATGCTTATGATTTGCTCCAGGAAAGGATGTACGATTCATACTTTGCGAAAGGTGAGGACCCTCAGACAGCGCAAGCACGGATGCAAGTAGTACAACTAGCAGCATAGGTGCCATATACACCACCACCTCCATTGCAGTTTGTCCCTGTGCAACCACAACAATAGACTTATAGCGCAGCCACAATTTGCACCTCAGCCGCAAAAGGTAGTACAATCGCAATATAACCAAGCACCATGACTATAGTATAATCAGCCACAATATGTTCAAGCCACGCACTATGTCCAGCAGAAAACCTAACCCACCACAGCAACAAATGGGCCAACCACAGTTTCAGCAAGGAGGAGCCTGGGGAGGATTCTGTGGAGGGTTCAAAGATCGAGAAGGAGGACAAGGTCGTGAATCAATCTAGTGCTACACCTGTGGGGTATTTGGGCATTACGAGAGGGAGTGCCCTCATGCACAATGTACATACTGTGTAGACAACGATCATAATGTTGAAAATTTCCCTCAGTTGATTGAAAAATAGAAAGAAGGAAATATTCCTTAGTTATAGAATGTGCAGAATCAGAATCAACCTACATTCCAAGTACAGAACCAGCCGATAATGCAGAACCAGGTCCCATTACAGACTTAGACCCAGAACACGCCTCAGACATAGAACTAACCGATGAATCAACCATTGAACCAGAATCTTCCTTTGAACTTAAATCAAGGATTGACAATTGCCACTATTCAGGCCAAGCCGTGGATGAAGGATGTTGACATTGGGATTGTCACTCGCGCTGGTGCGAAAACTAGAGACGATGGACCACAACTACAAGTTCAGTTCACTGGTAAGAAAAAGGTTGTATTTGATATCATGATAGACAAATATACCTACTTTGATGCAAAGAATGTAATCGAGTGAAATCCGGGTAAGTTACCAATTGTTGATATGCCATTTGCTTTCAATCCATCTGTAGAGAGAGGACCATCACAGCAGCATGGTACCTTGTGGAATTTTTTTGAAATTTGTCTATCACTAGCAAGGGACTCTGATGCCCTTGTCGATATTGAGACATTACTGCACCACCTAGATAAGACAGTAAAGGATTCCACTGTGAATTCCTTGAAAAAAGGGAAGACATGTAAGGAGATGAGGATGAATATCTAGATTGGAGATTATGAGGTTGAATCAGTCATTCTAGATCTGGGATCCGATGTAAACATTCTGACCAAGCAAACCTGATAGTTAATGGGAAAGCCAACATTGGGATGGTCGTCGGTACAGCTATGACTAGCAAGCTAGCTGAAGGTGCATCCCATTGGTCGCATTTCAAACTTGGTTGTCGATATTGAACTGATTAGGGACCATCTAGACAACCTACGACTGATGCTGGAAATGTGTCGACAGCATCAGATCACCTTGAACTCAAAAAAGTGTATTTTTTGTTCACCATTTGGCATGTTACTGGGACACATTGTCTACAAAGAAGGTCTATTGGTCAATCCGGCAAAAATTGTGTTAATCCTCAGTCTAGCACCATCACCTAATATAAAAATTCTTTGGGCCACGCTAGGGATAAGGAGTTCCATATGCATGTCAATGCTTACTCTATCACACTGGGGTCATTCTTGCGCAACTAGGTGATGAAAACCTGGATCACCCAATCATATATTCCAGTAAAAAGTTGTTTTTTGCTGAATGAAATTATACAACGACAAAAAGGGAAGGCTTGGTGATGTTTTATGCATTGCGAAATTTTTGGCACTACTTGTTGGGTGGACATTTCAATATGTTCACTGATCATTATGCTCTACAATACCTGGTCAATAAGCCTGTGTTGGGGGGGAAGATCTGTCGATGGTTGTTACTCTTCCAGGAGTTTTATTTTGAAATAGTTGTGAAGCCAGGACGTTTGAATGCCGGCCCTGATCATCTATCTCATGTCGATAACGAGGAATAACTAACCGATATTGATGATGGATTACCAGATGCACAATTATTCCATGTTGACATTGCAGATGATCACTATGCACCAATTATTCAGTTTTTGGCAATTGGTATCACCCCAGAGGACATGTCGACTAGCCAAAAGAAGTAGCTGGTAGTAAAATATTCTGATTTTAAATTAATTGCAAGACAATTATATAATATTGGACCGGATGAAATCTTGCAACGGTGTATTTTACTGCATGAGCAGGGTTCCATTCTCGAAGAATTACATATAGGAATTATGGGAGGCCACTATGGAGGTCGGGATACTGCGCGGAAGGTGTTGCGCACCGTACTATGATGGTCTGCATTGTATAATGATGCCGTAGACTATGCAAGGAGATGCAACATCTATCAGCATGTCAGTAAACCATCATGACGGGATGAGATGTTGCTAGTACTGCATGTGTCTCTGCAATCATTTGATAAATGGGCCATGGATTTTGTGGGTCCGATGAATCCACCAGGGAAGTGGGCTGGTGCATGATACATCATCACTGCAAGTGACTATCTCACTAGGATCTTGATGAGTGACTAGGGAATTCACAGTCGTCAACCAGACTATGAAAGCGCTAAGTAAGTAATTGTAGGTGCAACACAATAGGAGTACACCATACCATCCATAGGCAAATGGGACCGTCAAAGCATTCACCAAAATCTTGGAGACAACATTAACTAAGGTATGTATCGCTAACTATGATGACTGGGACCTAAAAATTCCTATGGTACTATGGGCCTATCGACTACTTGTAAACGGCTAACCGATCAGACACCATTTAAGCTTGTATATGGGCAAGAGGCCGTCATGCCCATGGAGTATATTGTTCCCAGCTTGCGCATTGCCGCAGAGATGGACATGGATGATGCAGAAGAATTAGAAGAATGAATTGTGCAACTAATACAGCTTGAAGAAGATCATTTTATTGTTGGCTTCCACCAACAAGTTGAGAAGGATCGACAGAAGGCATGGAATGATCGCCACATTAAGAAAAAATAGTTTACGACAGGATATTTGGTGTTGTTATGCGATAGTAAGTTCATCAAGCATCTAGGTAAGTTACAAATGCACTTGTTAGGTCCATAGCTTGTTCATTCCATTACTTCTGGTGGTGCAATTCAACTATAGAAATTAGATGGTGCAGTCTTATCGACGCTTGTCTATGGGAGCCACTTAAATCCCTATAGGTCGGGGTCGGTGATGTGCACCAATTGAGGCGCTAAAAAAAATTAAAAAATGAATATTTTAGTTCAGAACAGCAAAGCTAGCCCCAGGGGAGACGCTGCGCAAGGTTACAGTTGTTCACAATCACTAGTCGACCACTTGCAATAGTTGCAGGGCTGTGGGGTGGTCAAATCAAGTAACAAATGCAGGTAGTTTAAATCAGTTGGTTAGTGGCGCTTGTTGAAGCGACCAGCATTAATGAGTGATCCGACCATTAGAAGAGTAAGATCGTCGGTGGATTTGGTGTCATTAATACCTGATTTAGTAATAATGGTGAGGATAGATTTGGCAATGATGAATTTTGGATTGGAGGTGGCTATAAAACAACGCGTGGGATGCGTAAGGATGGCATTGTTCAGTTCAGTGAGTAGAGAGTGTGAAGCAAAGTAGGGAATTATGTAGTTTGGTGAAAACTATTCTATGAACTATAGTGTTACAGTTTTAGAGCTGTCGAGTGCAGTTGAGGCATGAGGCATGCTGAGCAACCTCGACGCCATAGATATTTCCAGTGAGTACGAGTCCCCGATTGAAGAAGTGATAATGAGTATTCTAGGAGGTTCGTCATCCATTCCCAAGTGGAAGTGGTAGGCTCAGAGGCCCATCCCCACGCCACCGCAGAATATGAAAACTCGCACCTCGGTGAGAGTGCAAGGAGAAGGAACTGTAAAAACCAAGATGTTGAGCTTGGGAGCTGTTGATTCCACGGCACCTTGGGGTGTCTCTATACAAAAAAATTTGGGCTATGTCATTTCGATGTGTCTAGGAGCCAAGCCGAGGCAGCTGTCAAAAAATCAGAAGTACCCACCGAATCTGCCACCGCTGTCGGAGGGGATGAAGTGCTCGGTCGACATCATCCTTGTGCTCATAAGGTTGAAATTTGAATACCATGACCTTCTATTGCTCAAAGATGTCAGGGATGAGCCTTATGAGTCAATCCTAATGGGGCCTGGTGCTCCAATTTAGTGGATTCCTCAACTGTGGGAGAGTGGGCTAGATAAATCGAGATTATTAGGGCTCATCAATATGCCTCATTTTGGGCGATTGAATGAATCTATGCATGCATGAAGCAATTATTGGCTTGCTTTCATGGAGGGATGCTTTGGTTGAACACGTCAACCCCTATCACAATATTTTTGATCGCAAGCATCACAGGCTTGTCGAAGGCCGGGGAAGATCCGACGCAGTATATTCGTGGGTGAGATACGAGAAAAAATATTGCCAAGCAGCTGAAAGAGTGCTTTGGGTTACAACATTATGGCCGTGCTTATCACATCGATAGCATTAAATCACAGGTGGTGCGCATTGGTGTAAGAATTCTGGCGAGCAAAGTCGTTCGGGGAAACCAACCAGTACAATGCAATTCGGGTGTTGTTTCCTACACCCAGAAGTGTGCCAAAGGGGTGCAAATGAATTGGTCTCTATTTTTGCTGAACCATCTACTCAAAGACATGATGGATGCTCAGGATGGGAGGTAATTTTCATATAGTTGGTTGTGGATCCTTATTGTGCAAGTTTCTTGGATGGAATCGACAGATTACCAACCAATGGCATTTGATGCGACAAAGGTGTGCCGGGTTGCACGGTATCAAAACTTATGGTGGGTCGAAGAACCTAGTCGACAGATGGACTGTGCCATCCAATTTTGGGTGAATTGGGAAGCATTGCAAGCTGCCGTCATTTCCAGGTGCGGCGAGGTTGAGCAGGATGTTTCTGAATCCTGCCAGCACATTTTTGAGAACACGGCTGACCCCACCCCAGTCAAAAAGGCCAAACGATTGGGGAAAACTATTTTTCAACTTCAGGATAATAACCTGATGCTCTAGGCCATGGTGCAACCGACGATGCCACCGAAACAGGTTGTGAAAAGGAAATCCTCCATTGAATACATTGCAACTAAGTTTGAAGGCATGGAGCAAGAGGCTAAAACCATTATGCAGGCGACAATGCAATTTTGGCAGAGCATTGTCCAGGATGAGCAGCTTGATCAGCTGACCATGCAAGTACAAGAAGAAGAAGGTCAACTGATGAACTTGAAGACATCGCTAAGGGCTATGCCACTGATGGTGCAAATCACGCGGGCCAAGGAACTGAAGGATTTATAGCAGCAAGCCGACCGAGCACAGGAACGCGAACAAAAGTGTCGTTCTCAGTGTTGAGCCTCATTTTGTTATCATTTTTGGTGATTAAATAACACATTTTAACACACATTTTATTATATTTAGTATGTTTTATGTCATGCAGATCGTCATTTCAGCACAAGGTAAGAACAAATTTGATGTTATTATAATTGTGGTTATTAATATCATTTTTATGTTTTTATTAACTCAAAAATATATTATTTAAAGCATATTTAATGAATTATTTGATATGTATATTTGTTTGCAGATTTTATATTTCGATTGGGAAAATTAACAACAAAATATATTCAGCCTTCCTTTCGCACCATACATCCAGCTCACGATCCAGCTTGGTGTTTAGCTCGTCATCCAGCAGTCGCGCGAAATACGCTAATCATTTTCCATGTTTTCCCGAGATCAACGCACATTCAACTCACGGCTTAGTGTTCTGTTTAGTTCACCATTCAGCCCGCTCATCAGCCTATGCACTGTCCATAGTTGGTTTTGAGAATTTAAACATAAAACAGTTTGTAAATCTCCTTAGCTCACCATCACGCCAATGATCTCTGTGCTAGACTAATGCATTTAACTCATGCTCTGAAAGGTTCACAACGTAGCTGTTCATCATCCACGCGTTCAAAGGGATGGACATTTTCTGTTAACTCATGACATCCTCTATTTTAATAATCAACTATAATAATCCTATGAGTTTAAGGGATAGAACAGCCTGTGTTCCAGAAGGCTGACTGTATCACGGTCCCTGCTCTCCACAACACCACCAGTCTGCACGCTCGCACTGATGAGGGACCTGCATTCCACAAAATTGATGTTGTGTACATACCTACGTTCAACACTAGCTCATCAACCACACCAAGGAAGGGATTCATGCCATGATGAAGAGGATCTACCCACACGAAGGAAGAATATCACACCACATCAAGCATGTTGTAGAATCCTGTTCACGCTAAAGAAGGAGCATACTCGTCACATTATTCTATGATCACGCTAAATGAAGAGCCATACTATGCATTGGTTGCAAATCAATTATGTCTGTTAACACCCTCTATGTTGAACAATTGAGGAAGGATATGAAAAAGAAATGATAAAGGCATATATTAAAATTTGGTAAAAGATTAGTATCCATGAGTCTTTATCAAAATGTTCACTTTGATTAATTTACTGCACAATTGGAGAGTGTAGATCTACGGTTGCAAATTGATCCGCTAGGAAAAGTTGCACGAGAAAGAGGTTTTTACGAAGAGCGGAATGGGTTAATAAGGTAACAAGATCGACGACCAAGAGATAAACCAAATCAAATCTATTGTCATAAGGTAATTCGCGATGTGAACATGCAAAGTTGAATGAGGAGAAAGGCCGGAGGATTGCGTAGAATGGATTTGATCCAACGGTTCAAATAAGAGATGAAATCTTATCAATGGTTATAGTTTAATCCAGAGCTCAAACTTGTGAGATAATTAAAATGGGTGAGTGGTAGCGGAATTCAAACTGCCTTCCATGTGGCGTTTTTTAGTGCGTTTTGCTGAGGAAAGTGGTAAAGGAGAAACAACTTGTTGGGAGTCCCGGAATCATTATTCGTTGTATAAAAGGTGAGTTGACCACGGTAAAGTTATTTTTTTTATACGCTGCTGATGAAAAAAAGAAGGGATAGTGCACCATCTTTTCCAAAAGTCAACTTTTATGTATCTAACAGTTACCAGGTAAGCCTTAAACTCCAAGACTTTATTGAAGGCTTATTGCTGTTGTTTTATTATGGAGAAGGATCAGAGTTCATGGATATTGTGCAAGGTTCTGGATGAGAGAGAAGAAGTGGTTATTGATAGAGAGAGGAATGTGTTTGACCCTATTCTGTCAGTATGCAATGTACCAGTCTCAAAAGAATGTTTATGGCAGTATAAGTCACAGGGAAATTATATCTTAAATGTCTGCAATTCCTTCTTGTATTACTTTGTTGTTGAACAACCCCTACCTTTCCTTGAATTTGTTGAATGGTGTGCAAATAGTTATTCATATTCTGAAAGAGTTATTATGAGTCATACAACTTCAAAAATCCTCTGTAGAATTGACATGAAATCTATTCATGGGACATTAAGTCTGCCTGATAGTTTTCCTGTAAACCTTGAATCATTCAATGACCAAGTCCTGATTGAATTGTATAAAAATTGCAAAACTGAAGTCAGATGTTAGTTCTTATCTAGTATTTTAAAATTTGGTCAGTCGTTAGAGGGTTTATTTCTGCCATACAATGTCAATATTTTCAAAGATGAAGTCCAATTGGTCATGTCAATTATTAGTCAGGTTTTAGGTCTGGATGATGATAAGCATGTCAACGAAGTCATTTTGGGTTTTTTTCTAAGTATAGGTTCGACTGACCATGAATCCAATTCAGTTCATTGTTTCAATCTTGATGAGTATTTAGCCGAAGTAATCCATACCCAATTGGGTCAATTTCCTAAAGTTAGGTTCTTCAGGTACAAATCATATTTTTTGAACATGTTATTATGTTCTAATGTGTCAGAGTTGCAGTTCTTATCTACCATGTTCTCTCCAGACCTTCCAAAACAGATCAACATGTTTGAGTTCGTGAATACGATTATAGATGAAATATACAAAATACTTTTCGATGATGTCTTACCTAGGGTATTAGAAGACATGAGAATTATTTTACAATATTCTTCAGAAGACAAAATAGGAGATTGGTTTTTGCATAAATAATTTACTGTTCTTAGAGTGTATGGGTTCACTGGAGAACCATACAGGTTACCTGCTTTCTTGACGCCAAGAATATTTTCATTAGAGTTCATGAGACAAAGGTTGTATTTAGAAGAGGAACATTTCGGAGCGTTTAAAAAATATTCTGATGTTAAATTTCCTCTCAAAGTCGGTCGTTTCATTTCTAAGAATAAAATCCTTCTGTTAGTGATTGAGAAATTATTAGAAATTATGGATTTTCAAAAAGAGGAAAAAATGAATTATGACCCACACCATATTATTTCTCAGAGGAAGCAGCTGAACAAAAACAAACCATTTGATCACCAAATTGTTGAGGGATTAGACAAAATGGAAAATCTGTCTAATTTTGAAGAAAATACTGAAGCTAATGAAGATAAGAGGGACAAATTGGCTATAGCAGTTCAAATGTCTGTTAATTCCAATGTTATGAATAAAAAGACTCATTTCTGAAGCAGATGGCATGGACATAGATGGAGAGATTTCTAATAAAAAGATCAAAACACATCCTCAGGATGAGCTAACCATTTCAGAAGAAATATTTTTAGAAGATTTAAAGAAAATGGTTCTATTTTAGAAGAAGTCTGTGCAAATGCATTAATATTCTTTTCGAGACGAAGGTAAAACATAGTCCAGTTCTCGTTACAAATCTAGGACAGAGTTGATGTCAAGTTATGCTGATAAAGAAATGCAGTCATTGGAGGAAACTAAGAATCTGCTTGCCCGAGTTAGGAAATTAATCAATAAAAAAAATTCATTGATTTCTACTCGAGATGCAAAGAGGAATACCCTAAAATTTGTTGTTGTAAGTGATAAGAAGGTGTCTGAAATGGAGCTGAAACTAGATAAAATCAGTGTTCCTAATAAAATACAACTCCACAAATAAACCAGAGATGTTATTTATTTTGATTTGTTACATGCAACTGTGAAAATCACTAAATGCAATCTCTTGTAGATAAAATGGAAATTCAATTGAAACATGTGAAAGTTAAAAATAAGGCCAATTCGATTCAAATAAAAAAGTTACAAGGAGATATCATAATCTTAGGGACTGAACCAAATAATATGCAAGCGATGAAGAAGCTTCTGGAAGAGAAAGATAATGCCATTCAGGTGTTGAAAAAGAAGCACAAAGTCCCTAACGCTGAACATGTTCAATCTTCAGAATTGTTTGCATTATAGGAAGAAAAAGAGAAAGTCTACCAGGAAATGATGGATTATAAAGGAAAATTATTGAATATGCAGGATGAGAAAGAATAATGGGAAACAAAAAAAGCTGAGTTGATAGCTCAGATTGCAAATTTGAAAAAAGATCAAAATGGTGAAAAAGAGGTTATGGAGGAACAGATGAATCAACCTTTCGTTGATACTGATGAATCCCTTATTACTGTTGAAAACCCATTAAATGAATTTTCTGCAAATACTTTACTAGTTCCCATGTCTCAGGTGAGTTTGAGGGAAGTGGAAATTAAAGAATTAAAGGATGAGAATGAAAAGATCAAGTCAGAATTGGCTAAAAGTGTTGAAGATAATAATAAAGCGTGGAATGAGAAGAGCCAATTAAAGAAAAAATTCAATGAATTAAAAGAGAGAAATATAGGAAAATCTCCTTTACAGGGAGCTAAACATTTGATTTGGGATACTTTGTCAGTAGAAATCACTAAATTCATACATTATTTAAATTTTATCGATGATGAAAGTGCACTAGTAAATTTGGTTGCTCAAAGATTGAAATTAGCAAATGAAACTATGGAAAATAAACCTATGAATACTACTCATAATGCTACGAATTTCTTGAATTCTATGACATATCAAAATTTGCAGGATATTGGGATCAAAGATAGGGTAGCAATTGTGTTATGGGTGAAGAAGTTTATCAATAAACATCAACTTATGAAAGTTGTGTAGGATAAAGAGAATAAGATGCCTTCTCAAATCAAGGATTTTAGGGTGACTTTTAAAGATTTATTTGATGATGGTCTCCCTTCTTTTTGGGATGACGAAGGACGATTGTTTTCTCAGGAACAATATCATAGCTTATTGGTACAAAATCACATGGATCATTCTAAATTTGAAGATTTAGTCAAAGGATTAAGATGAAAGGTTATTGTTGAGAAGTTGATATAAGACTTTGAAATATTGGGCAGGTTTTTAATTATTAAAAAAGGATTACCAGCTGTGTCTTATGAATCTTATGTTGATTTGGAGGTGTCAATAAGATAAATGACAGAGTACGACACTCCATCCAAATGTGGAACAGTGGAAAATCGTGGAGAAATTTGGGAAAACCAAATACATACTACATTCATGAAGATAGGTGTTGCAGTTTCAGGAAGATGTTTGTTCATGATGCCTTGCAGATATGGAGTTTGCTATAATCGAGCAATCTATTTATTTAATCAAAGCATGTAATTATTATTCCTATTTATTAGGGAAATGGTTACAAGAACTTATGATTAACAGATTAATTGGTTATTGATGTTCTTGGAAGAAACTATTTTGTATATATTTTAATTTTTTTCATGTATCAAGGGTTGGAACCCGTAAGATTGGACTGATGTTTTTGTGAGAACCCTTTTTGAATAAAATTACAGAGCTTAATACTGGTTGATCTTCAAATATGCATGTGTTTTTTTATGTTACAGTCTATGCTCTCTTTCCTTGTGAATGTTTTCTAAGTGTTTACCTTCCATTCTATTTTCTTTCATGTCTAAACGTAGTGTTTAATAGTTTCAAAATTCATACATGTATGCTCTGGCTATTGTTTCAGATATTTACAAACATTTCTTCTAAATTTGATATGGAATTCATCCTGTGATGCTCTATATTGATGGACTGTTCATGTTTCTTTATTATTTCCTGAAAATCAATGAATGACTGTAGCTAAATAGTTATCTTGCCTTTGTTGAGTTTCTGTGTACGCAACTTTGTATTATCTTCATCTGTTTTGACTCCATAGCCCAATGGTGATATTTTTTGTTTCAACCATGTCCATAACTTAAAATTGTTGACTCCAATATCTGGCCTTGTTAAATTTATATTTGAGAGATCCCTCTCTAGAAAGAAAATCCGGTTTCTTTCTAAAAGTGGTTTTGATGTTACCTTGAGATTACCTTTCACAACCTTAGGTATATTTTGAGTGATATAAAATTGGCACCGTTGCTGGGGAACGAAGGTGCAAATCATCCCTAGGAGGAATGACAAATTTTATAAAGGATCAAGAAAAAGATTTCTATGGGAAAACATATTTTTTTGTGAGTGAAGAAGGTTGTACATTTTCCCTGGTGATTCCAGTTTAAATTATATCAATATTTCAAAGGACATCCTGGCTTCTAAAAGACATACATGAGGTAATTCTGATACTGAAGTTTTACAAAGTTTGGAAGATCCAGAAAAATTATTTAGAAAAGGAGACAAAGAAAAAATAGATATTTCTCTATTTGGTGCCTCATCTTCTCAAGATTTTCATAGCACCCTTGATCAAGAATGGGAAATTAATGTTGAAAAGGGTCTGTTGAAATCTAAATCTGAGTTTGATCTTTAAAATATTGAATTCAACTTTCATAGATTATAATCCTATTTACTTGATTCTCTTTGGAGAAATCTTGTACAGTCTGCAAAGGTTGAAGAAAGGCATGTTGTTCAAACTACTCAAATTTCCTCAATTCATCCAAACCCACCTAGACCAATGGCAGCCATATTTGCTCCTTTACGGTTTCCTGCTGTATTGCATGACCTTCCCCAAAATTATTCCTAGAGAATTTCTTTATTTGATGGAGAGGGAGGTCTAACAGCAAAACAACATGTGGCAAAATTTGAAGATTTTATTGACTTGGAGGAAGTTGATTATGTAGATGTTAAAATGAGGTTGTTTGCTCAAAGCCTATCAGGGGAAGCAGAGAAATGGTTTAAAGATTTTCCAGCTGCATCCATTTTTACATTTCAATCTTTTCAAAATGCATTTCTAGAAAGGTGG
Source organism: Pseudotsuga menziesii (assembly GCA_001517045.1). Classification (NCBI taxonomy): domain Eukaryota; kingdom Viridiplantae; phylum Streptophyta; class Pinopsida; order Pinales; family Pinaceae; genus Pseudotsuga; species Pseudotsuga menziesii. The sequence continues at coordinate 1,053,988 of LPNX010908561.1, forward strand.
GATGATAAACAAATCCCTTTACAACTTTTGTCCCAATTCAATAATATTAAGATGGGAGGTTTTGAATTTGTTCATGAATTTTGAAGCAGGTTTATGAGAGTTTATAATTCCATTCCAGAGGATATAAAGCCTTCTATAGCTGCTGCTAAACTTCATTATGCCGAGGCCTTTGACAATGAATTTGCATTTTCATTAAGGGAGAGAAAGTCAATGAGTCTTGATGCTATGTTTACTGATGCTTTAAAAGTGGAAGCAAATATGATAGCAAGTTGAAAGTTGAAACAAAGAGATATTGATAGGAGGAAAATTAGAGAAGAAAATATGCCTTGTACTTCTTCTTCTGCCAATGATATTAAATTTGAAATGATGTTAAAAGAAATGGAGAAGTTAATGGATAGATTGACTATGGAAAATCGATCATTTAATAGAGAACAGGCTGGCCCTCAAATCAGAAATCCAAATTTTAGAAGGATAAATCCTCCTATACCTCCACAAAATAGGAAGAGAGATATGAGAAATCCAAGGAATCAAGAAGGACAACATATTCAACCACCTTTCCCTGAGAATTATGTTGCAGATGAAGAAGAGCCCGTTGAAAATGAAAATCATCTTTTTGGGGAATTAGATTCAGAGATATACCTCACTGAAGAAGAACATCATATGTTTGCACAGGAAGATGGTAATAATGATTTTGAGAAGGAATCAGAGAAGTATCAGAGGGGTTATTTGCATGCTGTGGTTGATGTACAAAGGAAGATTAGGTTGAGAAACAAAGATGTTGTTGTAAATAAAGGGAGGCCAAATTCAAACCAGCCTTCCACTAGTTCATTAAATACATGGAAAGGAAATGAAATACAAAAAGATCCTGTTGTGAATAAAGAAGTTGAGAATAAAATAGAAAAAACAAAATAAATGAAACAAATGGCACCAGCGGATGTAGAGAAAGTTACTTCTATCTTCAATCTGCAGAATGAACTTTCAAACTTGAAGATTTTTGTTCCTTTTAATGAGTTGTTGAGGATTAACGAATACAAGGATACGATAACAATAATGGTTAAAGGTCAAGGAGAGTTTCAATCTGATATTTTATAATTGACAGATGATAATCCTACTATTTCGTTTGGGCCAAAGGTTGAAAGTATGTTATTTTTTCAACATTAAGCTACCATTATTAGGATCTTTAACTGAGAGAATAACAAGTACAGCAATCAAACACAAGAGACAATGAAAACAATGTTTTTCCTTGGGGAAACCATAAAGGAGAAAACCCCGTAGCTTCCTCAGAGATAGAATCAGCACCAAAAAAGTAAAAGCCTCAAAACAGTAAGTAATCTCCCAACAGCAGTAATCTTCTTCTTGCCTAGCTCCAGTGTCTTCTCCTTCCTCAACTATGTGCTACACTTGAGTGTGGATGACTTGTATGATAAATAGAGACTCCATTTCTCTATTTATACTAATCCTGACATGACTAAAACACTACCAGGTCTGACCTCTACTAGGAGATTCTAATAACCCTAGTGCCCTAGAACTGCGGGGACTTTAACCCTTAGACAATCGGAGGGTTACCCACTATGAATTGACATGACTTGTTTACATAATTGATCCTCCCGATTGGAACATCGGGGCATGAAAATATGACTCAATTACATTATAGATACATCCTAGAATAAACATTGGGTTACAATACATAAGATACATAGATGAATACATTCTGAAGTTACAAATACATCAACACTCCCTCTTAACTAGGAAGGTATTCTTTCGACACAATTTTCAGCACTGGTCTTCTTCTCTGCATCAACTGGATCATCTCATCATCTGCATCTCAAGTCTTCTGAGACTTCAAGTCATCTTCATCTTCAAGTCATCATCAATCTTCGAATATGGATCATCTCTCGATCTGGATCATCATGGGACATCATCATTGGATCTAGATCATCACTCAATCTGGATCATCACTGGTCATCATCACTAGATCTGGATCATCATGGGACATTATCACTGGATCTGGATCATCACTGGTCATCATCACTGGATCTGGATCATCACTGGTCATCATCATTGGATGTGGATCATCACTCGATTTGGATCATCATTGGGCATCATCACTAGATCTGGATCATCACTGGGCATCATCACTAGATCTGGATCATCACTACTTAATCATCATCACTGGTGCTATATCATGATTCTTCTCGTCACAGGAAGTTCTATAGAGCCAGCCCTTTTTCATGCTAGTTGTAGGCCTAGCCTCCATGTAGGTATTTCTTCAGCACTTATATCTGACACTAAGTCAGAATGGCCCACTCAGCACTTACATCTGACCTACTCGTCAGAAAGGCACGCCCAACACTCACATCTTATCATGTAGGAACCAATCCTATAATCATATCAGAAAGGCCCAGCACTCACATTCACCAGCATGGTAGGACACACCTACTACCATCTATGGAAAGGAACTGCACTCACATCCACCAGCATGGTAGGACACACCTACTACCATCTATGGAAAGGCACTGCACTTACAATCACCAGCATGATAGGACACACCTACTATCATATGTGAAAAGGCACTGCACTTACAATCACCAGCATGATAGGACACACCTACTATCATCTGTGAAAAGGAAGAGCACTCACATCCACCAGGATGATAGGACACACCTACTATCATCTGTGGAAAGGCCACTGCACTTACATCTGATCATGTGGGAACACATCCCTCAGTCACATCAGAATGGCTCTTAGTCCTAGACTGAGGATCCCTCGTACCTCACCAGGTAGCTCCATTGTAATGCCCCAGTTTTGACCCCGTTGCATTAGATGTATATGATGTATATATTGTAAATGATCATGGTGTGGAGCTAAAGGCCAAGGCCCCACCATTGATTGGTCATGTTATGTTTTGGATTTAAATTTGTCACCGATGGTATATCGGGGAATGCGGCATATATTATGTTGGTCATCATGTAAATATGCATCTATAATTAATTAAATGAACCCGACCAGCTGCGATCACAGCAACTAAATCGAAAGGGGCATGATTTTCACAAGGATAGGGGTGGGGGAAATTGTCAACCTTGGCCAATGAGAGAAAAACCCATATGTCTTCTTCCTTTGTTTTATTCCAACCACTTTCATTAAGAAAGGCTGCTGGTGGTTGAGGCAGTTATGGTCTTGGAAGTGGGGTGGCAGGACTATCAGTCCTCACCCACACGCACACTCTACCCATGATTTTGTTGTTCATCCCCTCATGCAGATACTTCTTCCTCTCCACGAGTTGCTAAACACCCACGCACTGCAATTTGGCGTCCTGTTGGTAGCTCTTCACCTTCACACACTTCCCATTTGTCTGCTCATGGTTTTCACGCACAGGAATTTTTCTGGCTTTACCCCCATGGTTTTCTTCTGCGAATTTGTGAATAGTGTGGCCGTATCCTTTACTCATGGGTCGATTCGTGGGTTCTGCATTGTGGTTGTTCATGCACTGGTCGTGAGACTATAAAATTCATCCCCAGTATGGTCTGCGTATGTTTTCCCCAGCAGTTTCGGTTGTGCAAAAAGGGCCTTTGTTCCCCAACGTCGTGAGCTGTGTTTGTTGTTACGTTTGGGGACCGTGGTAGAAGGTTTGAAGTCATTTTTCCTGTTTAAGCTGTGACAGTAAAATTAATTGCCTGAGTGCAATGGTTGGTCTTCGGACTATGAGAGGAGCAGGGATGTTGGCTTAGATTTGCTTGAAAAACCTGGTGGCTGGAAACCACATAGACAGAACTAGAGGGCTAGCCTTCTTCTCCATCACCCCTGAATAGCACTGGAAGGGAATGCAGGGCTTGAGGGACAGTGTAGCAGAGAAGGGACTGATTCCTTGTGTTGGGTTTGTTTGGGTGTCTTAGAGGTCAGGCTATTTCTAGTGTAGGTGTTCTTGGCTCTGCAATGAGCTCACCAGCTTAGCATTTAGCCTTTCCCAAATCCTTGATGGCCTGATAAACCCAACTTTGTTGGCTTGGCTGTGTGTTTATATATCCTTGGCTATGTGTAAGCCTACTGGTTCCCTTATTCCTTGGAGAATCATGCCCAGCTTGGGGGTGGCAGCGTTGCTGAGAGATTAAGGAGCACGATGGCCTATGGTTGGGTGGAACGTTGCAACGACGTAGCTGGTTGCGGAGCAAAGTTTTCATAAGATAAGTAATCTTTCCCATTTTTTTACTTCTGCAACTATATTACTGTTAATGATATGATGAACATGTTAAAATGAATGCTTGTGGGAATGCATGTTGATTCCGCTGTGCAAGATAAATAATTATAGCTATGTATGATAACCAATCGCATTGTGCATGTTATACTACAATGCATTTTCTTTTAGCTTTCTGTTTCAGCAATTTTATGCCTATACATGTTCATGGGGCTCTTAGCCTAGGTGGTCAAAGCTTGTAGTTGCGTCCTCTTCGCCGGTCGGAGGCATGGGGAAGTGACATCCATTCGAAGAATGGCGATAGCCCTTATATCTTACACTAATTCAAAATGGCTTAGCACTCATATCTAACATGGGAGGAACCTAAATCTTTAGCCATGACATAATGGCTTCAGCCCTTACATCTGATCAAGTGGGAACACATCCCTCTATCACATTAGAATGGCCATGCACTCATATCTGATCATGTGAGAACACATCTCATAGTCATATCAGAATGGCCCTCAGTCCTAAAACTAAGTTTTCCTGGTACCTCACTAGGCAGATCTATTCCAAGAATGGAAATAGCCCTTATATCTGATCATGTAGGAACCAATCCTATGGTCATATTAGAATGGCTTAGCACTCATATCTGTCATGGAAGGAACCAATCCTCTCACCATGACATAATGGCTTAGCCCTTACATCTGACCTATTCGTCAAAATGGCTATGGATCTCATCACTCATATCTGTCATGGAAGGAACCAATCCTCTCACCATGACAGAATGGCTCATCCCTTACATCTGACCTGCTTGTCATAATGGATATGGATCTCACCACTCATATATATCATGGAAGGAACCAATCCTCTCACCATGATAGAATGGCTCAGCCCTTACATCTGACTTGCTCATCATAATGGCTATGGGACTCATCACTTTATCTTGGAGGAAATATCGATCTGGAGAACACCAAGCATCTCCTTGAAGTACTCGAACTTCACTCTAGCCAATGGCTTCGTTAATACATCAGCTATCTATTCCTCTGTTGCAACATACTGGAGCTTCATTGCTCCCTTCTGCACCATATCCCATATATAGTGATACTTGATCTTGATATGCTTCGACTTGTCATGGAACACTGGATTCTCTGACAACTTTACGCAACTCTAGTTGTCACAATGTATACAAGTAGCATCCAAATGGAGATCAAATAAATCAGACAGTAGCTTCTATAGCCATACTGCCTCACAACTAGCTAAACAAGCTGCGACATACTCTGCTTCATCTGTACTCAGTGCCACATAGGATTGCTTCCTGCTAAACCAGGAGATCACACCTGATCCCATGCTGAAGCAACATCCTGAAGTGCTCTTCCTATTGATGGCATTGGCTTCCCAATCTAAATCAACATAACCCTCCAGGTTAATCTTTTGATTCTCATTGTATGTAAGCCCATAATCATCTATACCCTTCAGGTACCTCAGAATATGCTTTGCAGCAATCAAGTGAACATGTCTTGGATCTGTTAAGAACTAGCTCAAGGTGTTCATAGCAAAGCAAATGTCTGGTCTCATCTTCGTTAGGTACATCAATGACCCAATCATCTAACAATACATCATAGCATCAACAATCTCTAATGAAGCATCACTCAATAGCTTTAGGTTTGATGCCATAGGTGTGGCCATAGTCTTGCAGTCCATCATCCCAAACCTCTTCAGGATCTTCACTGCATACTTCCCTTGTCCAAGGAATATTCCATCCATACTCTGCCACACCTCTATACCTAGAAAGTAATGCATCATACCCAAGTCCTTCATCTCGAACTCAGCAGCAATATTTCTCTTCATATCAACAATCAACCCATATGTACCTATCACAAATAGATCATCTACATATAGTAGGAGCATCACTAGGTTGCCATCTTCAAACTTGTAGTAAAGTTTGGAATCTGATTTACTCTTGGTAAAGCCCAAACTGGATAGAAAGCTGTCAATTTTGCCGTGCCAGGTCCTGGGTGCCTGTTTCAAACCATACATGGCTTTCCTCAATATGCATACATGAGACTCTCTACTATGTGTCTCAAAACCGAGTGGTTGTTCTACATAAAATTATTCTTCCACTACACCATTCAAGAAAGCAGTCTTGACATCCATCTGGTGTATCTTCCATTTCATCACTACAGCCAGAGCAAGTACTTATCTGATGGAAGTGTATCTGGCTACAGGTGTAAAGGATTCTTCATAGTCTATTCCTTCTTTTTGAGAGAAACCCCGAGACACAAATCTTGCTTTATACTTTTCAATGCTACCGTCTGCAGCATGCTTGATCTTATAGATCCATTTGGAAGTTACAACTGACTTCCCTTCTGGTCTTGGGACAACATCGCAAACATCATTCTTCATGATCGATTGATATTATTCGATCATAGCATCCTTCCATTCTTTCCATTCTGCCACTTATTCGTAACTGGAAGGTTCTTTATCAATGAAATCACATAGTAAAGCTACATACCTGGAGCAGGATCTGGTCCTCTTTCTTTCTCTATGATTCTCTCCTGAAGCCCCATATCTTTCCACACCTTGGATAAGTTCTTGTAGCCAAGCAGGTTTCCTCTTATGAGGATTCTTCTCTAGAGGTGGATCTACAGGTCTTTGTCGTTCTTCAAATTCTTGATCTTCTTCAACCTTGTAGTAAAGGTTGGAATCTACTTTACTCTTGGTAAAGCCCAAACTGGATAGAAAGCTATCAATTTTTCCATGCCAGGTCCTGGGTGCCTGTTTCAAACCATACAGGGATTTCTTCAATCTGCATACATGAGACTCTCTGCTATGTGTCTCAAAATTGAGTGGTTGTTCTACATACACTTACTCTTCCACTACACCATTGAAGAAAGCAGTCTTGACATCCATCTGGTGTATCTTCCATTTCATCACTGCAGCCAGAGCAAGTACTGATCTGATGGAAGTGTATCTGGCTACAGGTGTAAAGGATTCTTCATAGTCTATTCCTTCTTTTTGAGAGAAACCCCGAGCCACAAATTTTGATTTATACTTTTCAATGCTACCGTCTGTAGCATGCTTGATCTAATAGATCCATTTGGAAGTTACAACTGACTTCCCTTCTAGTCTTGGGACAACATCCCAAACATCATTCTTCATGATCGATTGATATTATTCGATCATAGCATCCTTCCATTCTTTCCATTATGCCACTTCTTTGTAACTGGAAGGTTCTTTATCAATGAAATCACAAATTAAAGCTACATACCTGGAGCAGGATCTGGTCCTCTTTCTTTCTCTATGATTCTCTCCTGAAGCCCCATATCTTTCCACACCTTGGATAAGTTCTTGTACCCAAGCAGGTTTCCTCTTATGAGGATTCTTCTCTAGAGGTGGATCTATAGGTGTTTGTCTTTCTTCAAATTCTCAATCTTCTTCTTGAGCTTCTTCATTCATGGTCATATCATGAATTCTGGGTGCTTCTGCTTCTACTTCTTCAAGTTCTTAAGCAGGTATCTTTCTGAATTTGTTGTAAGATATGTCTTCATCAAATTTCACATCCTTGCTGATGTCAATCTTCTTGTATCCTGGGAAATAGATTCTGTAGGCCTTTGAGCTTTTAGATTATCCCACGAATATACCCTTCTTTCTTGAAGGATCTAAGTTTGTCCTTTTCTCTTTTAGGATGTGTATGTACATAGGACAGCCGAATATTCTGAGATGGCTGACTTCTAGTTTCTTGTCGGAGAAGACTTCTTCAAGAGTGTCGTTCTTGAGTACTCTATGTGGAGTACAGTTCTGTACATACACATTTGTTCTAGCAGCTTCAGCCCAAAGATGCATAGGAATATCTTGATCATGAAGCATTGCTCTTGTAGCTTCCATGATGGTTCTATTTTTCCTTTCTCCAACCCCATTCTGTTGTGGATTATAGGGAGTGGAAAACTCCCTCTTAATCCCTGAGTCTTTGCACAGCCTCTTGAATTCATTTGAAGTGAATTCTCCGCCATTGTCTGATCGAAAAGTTTTGATCTTCTTTTCAGTATGGTTCTCGATCAAGGTTTTGAATTCCTTGAATTTGCTGAATACTTTTTCTTTGTTCTTCATGAAGTAAACCCATGTCTTCCTAGAAAAATAATCAATAAAAGAAACATAATATGCATACCCGCTTAGTGAGCTTGATGACATAGGACCGCATACATCGGAGTGGATGATTTCCAAGATTCCTTTTGCTTTTCTTTCACTGCTTGGAAATGTCTTCTTTGTGTTCTTTCCCTTCGCACATCCTTTGCATACCCCATCATGTTTTACTTGGATTTCTGGAAGACTTTCAATAACTTTTCTTGCAATAGGTAGTGCTCTGTAATGCACATGTGCAAGCCTTCTATGCCAAAGTTCACTTGGCTCTATTGTATCATAGACCATTGCTTGTTCTAGATGGCCCTTCAATTTGTACAATCCTCCTTCTTGTTCTCCAATTACTACCACATCATCGATAGTCTTTCCTCTAGGCCACATAATGACTTGACCATCTATGAATGCAACCCACATTCCTTTTGCATCCAATGCTGATATGGAGAGAGGGTTCTTCTTGAGTCCTGGTACAAACAATAATTCCTTCATTTTTAGAGACTTACCAGAGTCTAGTTTATATGAAGATTCCCCACTACCTTTTATTGGATATTGGTAGTCATCTCCTAGTTTCACCTTGTGAGGTGATTCATGTTCTAATAGTATTACAAAGGATTCCTTGAATCCAGTCATATGTTTGGAAGCCCCATTGTCTATAAGCCAATCATCACTTCCATGAGTAATTTTACCCGTGAGAGTGGAAATCAAAACATATTCATCCTCACTTGAAGAATATTCACTTTCATATCTGGATCTCTTCCTGGATTATTCATCATCCTCTGCAGCATGAGCATGATGTCTTCTTTTGTTCCCCTTCTTCTTATGAGAGTGGTTCTTTCTCTTAGGACAGTCTTTTGCATAGTGTCCTTTTTCATCACATGTATAACATCTCACTCTAGATAGGTCCTTTCTATTGTTATCCTTAGAATGAGAGTTCTTACCTTTGGAGTGATGAGGATTTATTCTTCCCTTCTTGGAGTGAACTGTGAGGGCTTGATTTTCACTTCCCATTTTCTCTTCTTGGGCTGCTATCTGATATTCTTCTTGAGAGCATTTTTCCCATAGTCTGCTGAACTTGACTAACTTCTTTCTTGCACAAATTCCTTGGATGAAAGAATCCCATGACCTAGGGAGGCCATTCAAAGTAGTCATCACAATCTCTACCTTTTCCACTTCTTCATAAACAACTTCTAATTGTTCCTTGATTTGGGAAACCCTTGTGAAGTAGGACTAGATAGTCTCTGCATTTTGAATCTTCACATTCTTCAGTTGATTCCTCATATTCATCTTCCGGTTTATGTTCTTGCCTTCAAAAAACTTGGTTAGGGAATCAAACATAGCTTTAGGTGTCTTAAGAGAGGACACCTGTGGGATAAGGGGATCCTTGATACAATCAGAAATGATCCTCTTTTCCATAACCATCTTCTTCTTATGTAAGGATTTTTCCTCATCTCCCTCTGGAACTAGAACCTCCGCATGGATGTAGGAGTCTAATTCATTCTCTTCCAGGACCAAGGAGATCCTATACTTCCAGTCTCAGAAGTTATCAGCTTCCTCAAGATTTTCATCAAGATTGATATGATGAGACATCTTATCTGAGAACCTCAAATGGAAATACAAAATATTTTAGATCTTACCAGGTTCAAGATGTCGGATATGAAACTTGAGCTAAAATCCTTCAGAGCTGGTTCAGGAGCAAATTAGGGTTTTTCTTTTTCAGAGTTCTGTCCAACCAAATGCTTTGAAATTTGTCCCTAGATTCGATTTTGGGAAGGAGATCAATCTAGGCCTGGGCTCACTGAAAAATTCCTCTTCTATAAAAAGCCCTAATTTCCGGTAGTAGTGACAGGTCCAAAACTAAAAAACCTCAGAATTGAACTCTGCTTCAACAGAAATATGTGCCCTAAGGAGGAGAGATATTCCACCTTACTTTTGCTGAAAATCTATGGAGGAAGATCCACAAACTAGGAAGTCCTAGTTCCCGTAGTTGCACAATGTCTTCTTCTCAGGTTAGCTCTGATACCATGTTAGTTTTTCAACATTAATCTAGCATTATTAGGATATTTAACTATGAGAATAACAAGTACAGCAATCAAACACAAGAGACAATGAACACAGTGTTTTTCCTCAAGGAAACCATAAAGGAGAAAACCCCACAACTTCCTCAGAGATAAATCAGCACCAAAATAGTAAAAGCCCCAAAACAGTAAGTGATCTCCCAACAGCAGTAATCTTCTTCTTGTCTAGCCCCAGTGTCTTCTCCTTCCTCAACTATGCACTACACTTGAGTGTGGATGACTTGTATGATAAATAGAGACTCCAGTTCTCTATTTATACTAATCCCAACATGACTAAAACCCTACCAGGGCCGACCTCTACTAGGAGAGTCTAATAACCCTAGTGCCCCGAAACTGCGAGGACTTTAACCCTTAGACAATCGGAGGGTTACCCACTATGACTTGACATGACTTGTTTACGTAATTGATCCTCCTGTTCGAAACATCGGGGCATGACAATATGACTCAATTACATTATAGATACATCCCAGAATAAAAATCGGGTTACAATACATATGATACATAGATGAATACATTCTGAAGTTACAAATACATCAACAAAGTATAGATGATGAAGATGTTCCTCCATTTTATTTGATTTTGAATGTTCTTGATATGGTTGTACATAATGCCATGTTAGAATCAGGTGCATCACATAATTTAATGCCTAAAGGAGTGGTGGAAAATTTGGGGTTGGAAATTATGAGGCCATATAAAGATTTGTATTCCTTTGATTCTAAGAGGGTGAAGTGTTTTGGTTTGATTAAAGATATGGTGGTATCGTTAAATAAATTGCTAGCCAAAATGGTAGTGATGGATGTTGTAGTAGCAGATATTCCACCAAAATTTGGAGTATTGTTATCAAGATCTTGGACTTCAAAGTTAAAGGGTAGTTTACAAATGGACATGGCATATGCCACTATTCTTGACCGAAATGGGAGTAGGAGGTTATACAGTGAGAAGAGAACTCCTTATGTAGTAAGAAACTAGGATAGACTTGATATTCATCATATATATGCTGTTGATATTGATTTGGTCTCTTATATTTTCTTTAATGATACTGTCCCATGTGATCTAGAATCTACATTTCAAACTAAATCTGAAAAGAATGAAGAAGGAGTAAAGGAGCAAGATGTTTTGGAAAAGAAACAGAAAAGAGATGGATTGTGGACCATGTATTTTTATGGGTCTATGGAAAAAGTTGGTGCTGGTGCTAGAGTATACATAATTTATCCTATCAAGGATTTTAAAGCTTTATCATATAAACTAACATTTGAATGCACAAATAATGTAGCTGAGTATGAAGCTTTATTACTTGGGATGCATGCATTGAAAGATTTGGGAGCACAAAGGATATGAATTCTAGGAGATTCAGAGCTTCTAATAAATTAGGTGAATGACAGTTATCAAACTAGACATCCCTAGATGAGGTCTTATAGAAATGAAGTATGGGACATTTTTGGTAACTATTTTACAGAACATACAATTAAGGTGGTTCCTAGATATGAAAACACCGTAGCTGATTCTTTGGTAGTTGCTACTGCTAAATTTAAAACTCCAAGTGCTGGTCAAAGAGAATACCAAGTGGATAATGTAAATAGACCATCCATACCTGATAATTCTAAATATTGGCAGGTATTTGAAGATGATATGCAAATAAAACGATTTTTATAATTATCTGGAGAATTTGTGAATACTCATATTGATGGTGAAAATGATAATTGTGAAAATTTCCAAGATGCTGAAGAAAGTGAAGAAGAAATGATTAATACTGAAAAGTTAAAGGGAACTCTAGGAGGAAAGGATATTATTCAATTAAAAATTAATTTTATTCCAAGAGGTTTAATTCCTTTAGAGAAGCTTTTTGATCAGAATGATGTTGCAAAAGATCCAAAAGTGAAACCTGCTGACAATGCTATTGAGGATAAAAATATTGGTACAAAAGAAAGTCCAAATACTGTGACGCTATCTAAAAATAAGCCTACCAAAGAAAAGGAAGAGTACGTGAACTTGATGAAGAAATATACAGATGTATTCTCTTGGAGTTATGAGGATCTCAAGGAATATGATACTTCAATAATACAACATACCATTCCAATCAAACCTAGAGAAAAACTTTTCAGACATAAACTCAGAAGGATAAATCCAAAGTTGTAACCAATTATTGAGAAGGATATCAAAAAATTGTTTGATGCCAAAATTATTGTGACTTTGAGATTCTCAAGGTGGGTTGCTAATTTGGTTCCTGTCGAAAAGAAAAACAGAGAAATAAGGCTTTGTATAGATTTCAGAAATTTGAATAAAGTCTCAATGAAAGATAATTATTCCTTGCCAAAGATGGATCATATTTTGCAGAAAGTGTTCTGAGCAGAAATAATTTCAACCATGGATGGTTTTTCAAGATACAATCAGATCAAAGTGTTACCTGAAGATCAAGAAAAGACTGCTTTTACCACACCATGGCGCACTTTTATGTATGCGAAGATTCCTTTTGGTTTGATGAATGGAGGGGATACCTTCCAGCGTGCCATGGATATTGCTTTTGTAGAAGAAACATGTAAATTTGTGGTAATTTATATGGATGATATCACAGTGTATTCAAGATCTAACAGGGAGCATATTCACCATTTGGAAAAAAAAATTATAAAATGCAGAAAATTCGGTATATCATTGAATCCAAAAAAATCAAATTTCGCAATTAGAGGAAGGGAAGTTGTTGGGTCACATAATTTCAAAAGATGGAATAAGAATCCCAAAAAATCAAATTTCGCAATTAGAGGAAGGGAATTTGTTGGGTCACATAATTTCAAAAGATGGAATAAAGATTGATCTGGATAGATTCAGTGCAATCTTGAAGGTAGGAGAACCAAGAAGCAAAAAAGAAATACAATCGTTCCTAGGGTAGGTAAATTTCTTGAGAAGGTTTACTCCTAGTTTTTCTGAAATACTAATGAATATGACAAATATGCTGAGAAAGGGTCATGAAATAAAGTGGACAGCAAAGGCTAAGAAATATTTTAAAGAAATAAAACAAGCCATTTCAGAAGCTCCTGTGCTGGTGATTCCAAACTTCAATAAATATTTCTTAATATTTTCATATGCTTCAGAACATACTATTGTTGCAGTCTTGTTAAAGAAGAATAACGAAAATATGGAGCAACCTATAGCCTTTTTCAGTAAGATGTTGAGAGATGGGGAATTAAAATATGATATTATGTAGAACCAGGCATACGCTTTGGTTGAGGCCTTAAAATATTTCAAGGTATATATTCTTCATTCACATATAATTTCTCATGTTCCAACTAGTGCAGTAAAAAGAATTCTTACACAACCTGATTCAGAAGGAAGAAGAGTGAAATGGATAGCAACATTATTGGAGTATGATATAGAAATTAGGCCTACCAAGTTGATTGAAGGGAAAGGGCTCGCAAATATGTTGACGGATTCAAATTGTGAATCTTTACAACTTAATTTCTTATCTGGTCAATCTCATCAGTTGGACATAGGGGTGGAAGTGATGATTGATTTCACTACATCTTCATGGTATTCTGATATAGTTCATGTTCTTCAAAATTTACAAGCTCCTATAGGATTAAGTAAAACTAGAGCAAGATCTGTGAAGTTGAAAGCTGCTAACTTATGTATTTTAAATCAGTATCTTTATTGGAAGGATCTTGGGGGTGTGTTACTTAATTGCCTTTTGGAAAATGAAGCCTAGCAAATGGTGAAGGAATTTCATAAAGGAGACTGTGGGGGACATCACTCTTGGAAAGTGACAGCAAACAAAATTTTGAGAGCTAGTTTTTATTGGCCATCATTGTTTTTGGATGTGTACAAAGAAACAAGTACATGTCACCAATGCTAGATTTTTTATGGTAAGAGAAAGGTGGTTCCACTTCCTCTTAATCCAATAACAGTAGAAGCTCCTTTTCAGCAGTGTGGTTTGGATTTTATTGGAGAAATAAACCCAAATTATTCAGGACAACATAAATGTATTTTAATAGCTACAGATTATTTCATGAACTGGATTGAAGCAATACCTACCAGGAGAGCTACTGAGACAATGATTATGGATTTTTTTGAAGAAAATATACTAGCTAGGTTTGGTTGTCCTAGAAGAATTTTGACTGACAATGCAACAGATTTTAAGTCCAAAAAGATGATTAATTTTTGTCATAAATATCATATCAATCTAAATCATTCCACTGCTTACTATCCACAGGGAAACGGACTGGCGGAATCTTCTAATAAGAGTTTGGTAAGAATTATTAATAAGTTGTTAGAAGATAACAAAAGAGCTTGGCACACCAAGCTTAAGCATGCTTTGTGTGCTGATAGAATTAGCACTAAAAGGGAAATTGGAATGTCTCCTTTTCAATTGGTATATGGAACTGAAGTGATTTTTCCCACATTGTTGGGTGAACCGGTTATGAAATATTTTCAGGAACAGCAGGACGAGCCGAACCATATGCAAAGAAGAATAAAACAAATTATCGAATTGGAGGAGCAAAAAAATAAAGCTTATGATAAAGTGTAGATACATCAAGAAAAAATGAAAAATACCTTTCATAGAAGGGTAAAAGAAGAGCAGTTCCAAATTGATGACCTGGTATTAAAATGGGATGCTCCTAGGGAATATAAGCATGGAAAATTTGACCACATGTGGGTAGGTCCTTATGTTATTGTAGGTCAAAGAGAAGAAAATGCATTTATTATGGAATATCAAAATGGGGTTTTGCTAGATAGTGGCCCTGTTGATGGAAGATGTTTAAAACATTACCTGTCCTAAGGAGGAAGGTAAAATTTTGTACCATAGTTTGTAAATATTTATTTTCTTAAAAGTAGTACAGATGGAGAACCAAATATATTTGAAGCCCGTAGTGAAGGCCTTAAGATTTTGGAGGCTAGTCATTTTCTTTATTTAGAAAAAATATTTATTTGAAAAAAAAAAAGTTTGTAGGTTTGGATACAAAAGTCAAAAGTAGGCACCTGGTCTACGAGTTCTTTGATACCTCACAGGGAGGATATCATCCCCAGTTGGATCCAGTTGTTAACACCATCTATTTTGAACAATTGAGGAAGGATGTGATCAAGAAATGATAAAGGAATATATTAAAAGTTGGAAAAAGGTTAGTATTCATGATTCTTTATCAAAATGCGCACTTTTATTAATTTACTGCACAAGTGGAGAGTGTAGAATTGTGATTGTGCAGATCTACAGTTGCAAATTGATCCAGTGGGAAACGTTGCACGAGAAAGAGGTTTTGATGAAGAGAGGAATGGGTTAATAAGGTAACAAGATCGAAGGCCAAGAGATAAACCAAATTAAATCTATGGTCATAAGGTAATACACAATGTGAAGATGCACAGTTAAACGAGGAGAAAGGTCGACGGATTGCGTAGAATGGATTTTATCCAACAGTTCAAATAAGAGATGAATTCTTATCAATGGTTATAGTTCAATATGGAGCTCAAACTTGTGAGATAATTAAAATGGATGAGCGGTAGCAGAACTCAAACTGCCTTCCACGTGGCGTTTTTTAGTGAGTTCCGCTGAGGAAAGTGGTAAAGGAGAAACAACTTGTTGGGGGTCCCAGAATCATTATTCGTTGTATAAAAGGTGAGTTGACCAAGGTAAAGTTACTTTGTTTACACGCTGCTGCTGAAAAGAATAAGGGACAGTGAGCCATCTTTTCTAAAAGTCAACTTTTATGAATCTAACAGTTACCAGGTAAGCCTTAAAACTCCAAGACTTTGTTGAAAACTTATTGTCATTGTTTTATTATGGAGAAGGATCAGAGTTCAGGGATATTGTGCAAGGTTCTGGATGAGAGAGAAGAAGTGGTTATTGATAGAGAGAGGAATGTGTTTGACCTTATTCTGTCGGTATGCAGTGTATCAGTCTCAAAAGAACGTTTATGGCAGTATAAATAACAGGGAAATGATATCTTAAATGTATGCAATTCCTTCCTTTATTACTTTGTTGTCGAACAAACCCTACCTTTCCTTGAATTCGTTGAATGGTGTGCAAATAGTTATTTGTCTTCTGAAAGAATTATTATGAGTCATAAAACTTCAAAAATCCTCTGTATAATTGATGTGAAATCTGTTCACGGGATGTTAAGTCTGCCTGATAGTTTTCTTGTAAACCCCAAATCCTTCAATGAGCAACTCCTGATTGAATTGTATAAAAATTGCAAAACTGAAGTTAGATGTTAGTTCTTATCCAGTATTTTAAAAGTTGGTCAGTTGTTAGAGGGTTTATTTTTTCCATACAATGTCAATATTTTCAAAGATGAATTCCAATTGGTCATGTCAATTGTTAGTCAGGTTTTGGGTCTGGATGATGATAAGCATGTCAACGAAGTCATTTAGGATTTTTTGCTAAGTATAGGTTCCACTGACCATGAATACAATTCAGTCTGTTGTTTCAATCTTGATGAGTATTTAGCCGAAGTAATCCATACCCAATTGGTTGAATTTCCTAAAGTTAGGTTCTCCAGGTACCAATCATATTTGTTGAACATGTTATTATGTTCTAATGTGTCAAAGTTGTAGTTCTTATCTACCATGTTCTCTCCAGATATTCCAAAACAGATCAACATGTTCGAGTTCATGAATACGATTATGGCTGAAATATACAAACTTCTTTTCGATGATGTCTTACCTAGGGTGTTGGAAGACATGAGAATTATGTTACAATCTTCTTCAGAAGACAAAACAGGAGATTGTTTTTTGCATAAAGAATTTATTGTTCTTAGAGTGTATGGGTTCACTAGAGAACCATACAGGTTACCTGCTTTCTTGACGCCAAGAATATTTGCATTAGAGTTCATGAGACAAAGGTTGTATGCAAAAGAGGAACATTTCAGAGCGTTTAAAAAATCTTCTGATGTCAAATTTCCTCTCAAAGTCAGTCCTTTCATTTTTAAGAATAAAAGCGCTCTGTTAGTGATTGAGAAATTATTAGAAGTTATGGATTTTCAAAAAGAGGAAAAAATTAATTATGACCCACACCATATTATTTCTCAAAGGAAGCAGCTGAACAAAAACAAGCCATTTGATCACCAAATTGTTGAGGCATTATACAAAATGGCAAATCTGTCTAATTTTGAAGAAAATACATAAGCTAATGAAGATAAGAGGGACAAATTGGTTGTAGCAGTTCAAACGTCTGTTAATTCCAGTGTTATGAATAAAAGGACTCTTTCTAAAGTAGATGGCATGGATGTAGATGAAGTGATTTCTAATAAAAAGATCAAAATGCATTCTCAAGATGAGCTAACCATTTCAGAACAAATATTTTTAGAATATTTAAAGAAAATGGTTCTATTTCAAAAGAAGTCTGTGCAAATGCATCAATATTATTTTGGAGATGAAGGTAAAACATAGTCTAGTTCTCGTTACAAATCTAGGATAGAGTTGATGTTGAGTTATGCTGATAAAGAAATGCATTCATTGGAGGAAACTAAGAATCTGTTTCCCCGAGTTAGGAAATTAATCAATAAAAAAACTTCATTGATTTCTACTCGAGATGTAGAGAGGATTACCCTAAAAATTATTGTGGTAAGTGATAAGAAGGTGTCTGAAATGGAGGTGAAGCTGGATAAAATCAGTGTTCTTGATAAAATACAACTCCACAAACAAACCAGAGATGTTATTTATTCTGATTTGTTACATGCAACTGTGAAAATCACTAAATTGCAATCTCTTGTAGATAAAATGGAAATTCAATTGAAACATGAGAAAGTTGAAAATAAGGCCAATTTGATTCAAATAAAAAAGTTAGAGGGAGATATCATAAGCTTAGGTACTGAACCAAATAATATGCAAGTAGTGAAGAAGCTTTTGGAAGAGAAAGATAACGCCATTCAAGTGTTGAAAAAGAAGCTCAAGGTCCCTAACGCTGAACATGTTCAATCTTCAGAATTGTTTGCATTAAAGGAAGAGAAAGAGAAAGTATAGTAGGAAATGATGGATTATAAAGGAAAATTATTGAAGATGCAGGAGGAGAAAGACCAATGGGAAACATAAAAAGATGAGTTGATAGCTCAGATTGCAAAGTTGAAAAAAGATCAAAATGATGAAAAAGAGGTTATTGAGGAACTAATGAATCAACCTTTCATTGATACTGATGAATCCCTTGTTAATGTTGAAAAACCATTAAATGAATTTTATACAGATGCTTTACTAGTTCCCATGTCTCAGGTGAGTTTGAAGGAAGTGGAAATTAAAGAATTGAAGGATGAGAATGAAAAAATCAAGTCAGAATTTGCTAAAAGTGTTGAAGAGAAGAATAAAGCGTGGAATGAGAAGAGCCAATTACAGAAGAAAAAAAAATTCAATGAATTAAAAGAGAGAAATACAGGAAAAGCTCCTTTACAGGCAGCTAAACATTTCATTTAGGATACTTTGTCAGTAGAAATCACTAAATTCAGACATTATTTAAATTTTATCGATGATGAAAGTGCACTGGTAAATTTGGATGCTCAAATATTGAAATTAGTAAATGAAACTATGGAAAAGAAACCTCTGAATACTGCTCATAATGCTGTGAATTTATTGAATTATCTAACATATCAAAATTTGTAGGATATTGGGATCAAAGACAGGGTAGCAATTGTGTTATGGGAGAAGAAGTTTATCAATAAACATCAACTTATGAAAGTTGTGCAAGATAAAGCGAATTAGATGTCTTCTCAAATCAAGGATTTCAAGGCGTATTTTAAAGATTTATTTGATGATGGTCCCCCTTCTTTTTGGGATGACGAAGGATGATTATTTTCTCAGGAACAATATCATAACTTATTGGTACAAAATCACATGGATCATTCTAAATTTGAAGATTTAGTCAAAGGATTAACAGGAAAGGTTATTGTTGAGAAGTTGACAGAAGAATTTGAAATATTGGATAGGTTTTTAATTATTAAAAAAGGATTACCAGCTTTGTCTTATGAAGCTTATGTGGATTTGGAGGTTTCAATAAGAGAAATGACATAACATCGGGGCATGACATAACATCATAACATCCCAGAATAAACATCGGGTTACAATAGATAAGAAATACAAGTGAATACATTCTGAAGTTACAATTACATCAACACTCCCTCTTAACTAGGAAGGTATTATCTCGTCACAATTTTCATCACTGGTCTTCTTCTCTGGATATTCTCATCATCTGCATATCCAAGTCATCTTGTCTTCAAGACATCTTTATCTTCATGCCATATTCATCTAGATCTGGATCATCACTCGATCTAGATCATCATCACTGGATCATACTTGATCTAAAACATCACTAGATCATACTCGATCTGGAACATCTCTGGATCATACTCAATATGGGACATCACTAGATCATACTCAATCTGGAACATCATCACTAGATCTATATCATCACTCGATCTGGATCATCACTCGATCTGGATCATCATCATTGGATCTGGATCATCACTCGATCTGGATCATCATCACTGGATCTAGATCATCACTCGATCTGGATCATCACTGCTGGATCTAGATCATCACTCGATCTAGATCTCTCAGAGTTATCATAACTATATCTGGATCATAGCTCGATCTGGATCTCCTCTTGTCACCATCATATGTGCTATCTCATTATTCTTCTCGTCACAGGAAGTTCTATAGAGCCAGCCTTCTTTCATGCTGGGTTTATGCCTACCTCCTCGTAGGTCTTTGGTAGCCCTTACATCTGAACTACTCGTCAGAATGTCCAGCACTCACATCTAACCTGCTCGTCAGAAAGGTGGTAGCCCTTACATCTAACCTGCTCGTCAGAATGGCCAACACTCACATCTGACCTACTTGTCAGAAAGTCAGTAACCCTTATATTTGATCATATAGGACCTAATCCTATAGTCACATCAGAATGGCCGGCACTCACATCTGACCTACTCATCAGAAAGGTGGTAGCCCTTACATCTATGTAGGATCTCATCCTACATCAGAATGGCCAGCACTCACATCTGACATGGGAGGAACCTAATCCTTTAGCCATGACAGAATGGCTTAGCCCTTACATTTGACCTACTCGTCAAAATGGCGGTAGCCCTTACATCTGACCTACTCATCAGAATGGCTAGCACTCACATCTAACATGGGAGGAAAATAATCCTTTAGCCATGACAGAATGGCTCAGTCCTTATATCTGACCTGCTCGTCAGAATGGCTATGGATATTAGCACTCATATATGACATGGAAGGAACCAATCCTCTCACCATGACAGAATGGATCAGCCCTTACATCTGACCTGCTCATCAGAATGGCTTCTCGACTCATCACTTCCCCTTGGAAGGGACCTCAATCTGGAGAACACCAAGCTTCTCCCTGAAGTGCTTGAACTTCACTCTGGCTAGTGGCTTCATCAACACATTGGCTATCTGATCATCCGTTACAACATACTGGAGCTTCAATGCTCCCCTCTACACCATATCCCTGATATAGTGATACTTGATCTCGATATGCTTCGATTTGTCATGGAACAATGGATTCTCTGACAATTTCACACAACTCTGTTTGTCACAATGTATACAAGTAGCATCCATCTGGAGATCAAATAAATTAGACAGTAGCTTCCTTAGCCATACTACCTTACAACTAGCTAAACAGGCTATGACATACTCTGCTTCAGCTATCATCAGTGCCACACGGGATTGCTTCCTGCTAAACCAAGAGATCACACCTGATCCCATACTGAAGCAACACCCTGAAGTGCTCTTCCTATCGATGGCACTTCCTGCCCAATCTGAATCAACATAACCCTCTAGGTTAATCTTTTGATTCACATCGTACTTGAGCCCATAATCAACTGTATCCCTCAGGTACCTTAGAACATGCTTTGCAGCAATCAAGTGAACATTTCTCGGATCTGTCAAGAACTGGCTCAAGGTGTTCATAGAAAATAAAATGTCCGGTCTCATGTTTGTCAGGTACATCTAGGACCCAATCATCTGACGATACATTGTAGCATCAACCAAGTCTGATGAAGCATCACTCAATAGCTTTAGGTTTGATGCCATAGGTGTGGCCATAGCCTTGCAGTCCATCATCCCAAACCTCTTTAGGATCTCTACTGCATACTTCCCTTGTCCAAGGAAGATTCCATCTGCACTTTGCCACACCTCCATACCTAGAAATTAATGCATCATTCCCAAGTCCTTCATCTTGAACTCAGTAGCAAGATTTCTCTTCGTATCAGCAATCAACCCATCCATACCTGTCACAAATAGATCATCTACATATAGTAGAAGCATCACTGGGTTTCCATCTTCAACCTTGTAGTAAAGGTTGGAATCTGCTTTACTTTTGGTAAAGCACAAACTGGATAGAAAGCTGTCAATTCTTTCGTACCATGTCCTGGGTGCCTATTTCAAACCATACAGGGCTTTCTTCAATTTGCACACATGAGACTCCCTGTCATGTGTCTCAAAACCGAGTGGTTGTTCTATTTACACTTCCTCTTCCACTACACCATTCAAGAAGGCAGTCTTGAGATCCATCCGTTGTATCTTCCATTTCATTATTGCAGCCAGAGCAAGTACTAATATGATGGAAGTGTATCTAGCTACAGGTGCAAAGGTTTCTTCATAGTCTATTCCTTCTTTCTGGGAGAAACCCCGAGCCACAAATTTGCCTTATATTTTTCTATGCTACCATCTACAGCATGTTTGATCTTGTAGATCCATTTGGAAGTTACAACTGACTTCCCTTTTGGTCTTGGGACAACATCCCAAACATCATTCTTCATGATCGATTGGTATTCTTCGATCATAGCATCCTTCCATTCTTTCCGTTCTGCCTCTTCTTCATAACTGGAATGTTCTTTATCAATGAAATCACATAGTAATGCTACATACCTGAAGCAGGATCTGGTCCTCTTCCTTTCTCTGTGATTCTCTTCTGGAGCCCCATATCTTTCCACGCCTTGGATAAGTTCTCATACCCAAGTAGGTTTCCTCTTATGAGGATTCTTCTCCAGAGGTGGATCTACAGGTCTTTGTGGTTCTTCAAATTCTCAATCTTCTTCTTGAGCTTCTTCATTCATGGTTGTATCATGAATTCTTGGTGCTTCTGCTTCTTCGGATTCTTCAGCAGGTTTCTTTCTGGATTTGTTGTAAACTGTATCTTCATCAAATGTCACATCCCTGCTAATGTCAATATTCTCGAATCCTAGGAAATATATTCTGTAAGCCTTCAAGCTTTTAGAGTATCCCACAAATATAGCCTTCTTTCCTGAAGGATCTAATTTAGTACTCTTCTCTTTTGGAATGTGTATGTACATAGGACAACCGAATATTTTGAGATGCTGACTTCTGGCTTCTTGCTAGAGAAGACTTCTTCAGGAGTGTTGTTCTTGATTACTCTATGTGGAGTACGGTTCTATACATACACCGATGTTCTGGAAGCTTCTGCCCAAAGATGCATAGGAAGGTCCTGATCATGAAGCATTGCTTTTGCAGCTTCCATGATAGTTCTATTATTTCATTCTGTAATCCCATTCTGTTGTGGATTATAAGGAATAGACAACTCCCTCTTAATCCTTGATTCTTTGCACAGCTCTTTGAACTCATTTCAAGTGAATTCTCTGCCATTATTTGATTGAAAGGTCTTGATCTTCTTTTTAGTGTGGTTCTCGACCAAGGCTTTGAATTCCTTGAACTTGCTGAATGCTTCGTCTTTGTTCTTCATGACATAAACCCATGTCTTCCTAGAAAAATCATCAATAAAAGAAACATAATATGCATACCTGCTTAGTGAGTTTGATGACATAGGACCGCATACATCGGAGTGGATGATTTCCAAGATTCCTTTTGCTTTTCTTTCGCTGCTTGGAAATGTCTTCTTTATACTCTTTCCTTTTGCACATCCTTTGCAGACCCCATCATGTTTTTCTTGGATTTCTGGAAGACCTTCAACAGCTTTTCTTGCAATAGGTAGTGCTCTGTAATGCACAAGTGCAAGCCTTCTATGCCAAAGTTCACTTGGCTCTACTGTTTCATGGACCAAGGCTTGTTCTGGATGACCCTTTAGTTTGTACAATCCTCCTTCTTGTTCTCCAATCACCACCACATCATCGATAGTCTTTCCTTTTGGCCACATGATGACTTGACCATCTATGAATGCAACCCTCATTCCTTTTGCATCTAATGCCGATATGGAGAGGAGGTTCTTCTTGAGTCCTGGCACAAACAATACTTCTTTCATTGTTAGAGAATTTCCAGAGTCTAGCTTATAGGAAGATTCCCCACTACCTTTTATTGGATATTGGTAGTCATCTCCTAGCTTCACCTTGTGAGGTGATTCATGTTCTAATAGTCTCACAAAGGATTCCTTGAATCCTTTCATATGTTTCGAGGCCCCACTTTCTATAAGCCAATCATCACTTACATGAGTAATGTTACCTGTGAGAGCGGAAATCAAAACATATTCATCCTCGCTTGAAGAATCTTCACTTTCATATCCGGTTCTCTTCTTGGATGGTTCATCATCCTCGGCAGCATGAGCATGATGTCTTCTTTTGCTACTCCTCTTTGATAGCTTTTGTTTCTTAGGAAAATTATTTGCATAATGTCCTGCTTCATCACATGTATAACATATGACCCTAGACAAATATTTTCTAGTGTTACCTTTGTGATAGTGCTTACCTCTAGGGTGACAAGATATTATTTTGGTTAACTTGGAGTGTACCATGAGAGCTTGATCTTCACTTTCCATCTTTTCTTATCGAGCTGCTATCCGTGCTTCTTCTTGAGAACACTCTTCCCATAGTCTGCTGAACTTGAATAACTTCTTTCTAGCACAAATTCCTTGGATGAAAGAATCCCATGACCTAGGAAGGCCATTCAAGGTAGTCATCACAATCTCTACATTTTCCACTTCTTCATCTACTGCTTCTAGTTATTCCTTGATCTAAGAGACTCTTGTGAAGTAAGACTGGATTGTTTATGCATTCTGGATATTCACATTCTTCAATTGGTTTCTCATAGTCATCTTCTGGTTTATGTTCTTCCCTTCAAACAATTTGGTTAGGGCATCAAACATAGCTTTAGGTGTCTTGAGAGAGGACACCTGAGGGATAAGGTGATCCTTGATAGAATTAGCAATGATCCTATTTTCCATAACCATCTTCTTCTTATGCAAGGCCTTAGCCTCATCTCCCCCTGGAACTGGAACCTCCTCATGGATGTAGGAGTCTAACTCATTTTCTTCCAGGACCAAGGAAATCCTATACTTCCAAGCGCGGAAGTTATCAGCTCCCTCAAGATTTTCATCAAGCTTGGTATGATGATACATCTTAACTGAGAACCTCAAATGGAAATACAAAAGATTTTAGATCTTACCAGGTCAAGATGTCGGATCTGAATGTTGAGCTGGAATCTTATAGAGTTGGTTCAGGAGCAAATTAGGGTTTTTTTTTCTAGAGTTCTATCCACCCAAATGCTTTGAAATTTATCCCTAACTTTGATTTTGGAGAGGAGATCAATCTAGGCCTGGGCTCACTGAAAAATTCCTCTTCTGTGAAAAGCCCTAATTTTTGGCAGCAGTGTCAGATCCAAAACTGAAAAACCTCAAAATTGGATTCTGCTTTGACAGAAAGATGCGCCCTAAGGAGGAGAGTTATTCCACCTTACTTTTGCTAAAAATATGTGGAGAGATATCCACAAAGTAGGAATCCCTAGTTCCCGCAGCTACACAGTGTCTTCTTCTCAGGTTAGCTCTGATACCATGTCAGTTTTTCAACATTTAAGCTAGCATTATATGGATCTTTAACTGAGATAACAACAAGCACAACAATCAAACACAAGAGACAATGAGCACCGTGTTTTTCCTTGGGGAAACCATAAATGGAGAAAACCCCGCAACTTCCTCAGAGATAGAATCAACACAAAAGGTAAAACCCCAAAACAGTAATATGCACTCCCGACAGTAGCAACCTTCTTTTTCTCTAGCCCCAGTGTCTTCTCCTTCCTCAACTATGCACTACACTTGAGTGTGTATGTGATGTGTGATAAATAGAGAGTCAAGCTCTCTATTTATACTAATCCCAACATGACTAAAACCCTACTAGGGCTGACCTCTACGAGGAGAGTCTAATAACCCTAGTGCCCCGAAACTACGAGGACTTTAACCCTTAGACAATCGGAGGGTTACCCACAATGACTTGACATGACTTGTTTACATTATTGATTCTCCTGATCAAAACATCGGGGCATGACATAACATGATAATATCCCGGAATAAACATCGGGTTACAATAGATATGAAATACAAGTGAATACATTCCAAAGTTACAATTACATCAACAATTATTTTGTATATATTTGAATTTTATTGATGTATTAAGGGTTGGAACCCGTAAGATTGGATTGATGTTTTTGTGAGAGCTGATTTTGAATAAAATTACAGAGCCTAATACTGGTTGATCTTCAAAGATTCATGTGTTTTTTATGTTACAGTCTGTGCTCTATTTTCTTGTGAATGTTTTCTAAGTGTTTACCTTCCATTCTGTTTTCTTTCATGTCTGAACGCAGTTTTTAATAGTTTCAAAATTCATATATGTATTCTCTGGCTATTGTTTCAAATATTCAAAAACATTTCTTCTAAATTTGATATGGAATTCATCCTATGATGCTCTATATTGATGGATTGTTCATGTTTCTTTCTTATCGCCTGAAAATCAATGAATGACTGTAGTTGAATAATTATGTTGCCTTTGTTAAGTTTCTATGTACGCAGCTTTGTATTATCTTCATCTGTTTTGACTCCATAGCCCAATGGTTATATGTTTTGTTTTCATTAGATGCTATTTTATTTCCTGTATTGTATTAACTTAGTTTTATTTCAATAGTTAAACAAGTATTTTATTTCCTGTATTGCATTAGTTTAGTTTTATTTCAGTAATTAAATAAATAGATGCGTGCATAGCTTTACTTTCAGTCATTTGCTTTTAGTATTTTATTCTTAGTTAGTTGCTTTTAGTTAGTCATTTCATTCCAGTATTGCTTTTAGTTTTTAGTTTCAAACAAGTAGAATAGTTTATTTCCATTCAAATTTAGTTTTGGTTAGTTATGAATTGGTTTTAAGTAAAATAGTTTGTTTTCATTTCAATGTAGTCTTGTTTATTTATTTCCTGTTATTAATTTATTTATATAGAATAGTTTGCTTTCATTTAAATTTAGTTCTGTTTATTTTTCTGCCATGAATTTGTTTAAGTTAATTTCTAGTTGTGGAAATTGAACCCAAGTGATAGAACAATTACACTCACAAAATTGCTAATCAAACATACAAAATTACCAACAAAGGAGACTGAAATTGGAGCATAACACTAATCTGTATTGAATAAGTGTACAATAGCCAACCTTATGAAGTCATAAGATGCTACAATATATAATTACACGAGATATTAGAATGCATAAGGATTCCATTTGAAATAGTCAAAAAGTAGGCTTACTAAATCTAGTCAAATCCCCCATAGGTGCATAAAGCAGTTTCCAAATCCACTTGGAGGCTCACGAATTGGCAAAGTCAAGTAGGAAAGCTAATAAGGGATGGAAAGACAAATCATACATGATTTTATTAGGAGAATAGGATGGAGGATTATGTGGGAAAAAAACAAGTCAACTACACCTAGTCTTGCTTTCCCTTTTTTCCTTATTTCTAAATAAAACAGACAGCTTTGCAGAAAAAGCAGATATGCACTTTGGAGGATCTAGAATAAAGAAGACATGCTAAATATGGTTTCCAGGAGGTTTCCCAAGTGCTCCATGACTCAGTTTTAGCAAGTTTGACTTCTATGACATGTGGAAGACAACTTGCATAGAGTGGAATATAGGAAACTAGGCAAATAAGACAAAAATAAATTAATTAATGTCTAAGGTAGGTAACTATGGGTTGATTATTCTAACACCAGTTTGTTTAAATTAACTTCCAGTTTGCTAATTAGTTTAATATGCAATGCTTTCTTTTTGTTTAAGAGTTAGTTTGAAGTTAATTTGTTGATTAAATAGGTTTATTTATTGATTCTATGCATTAGGTTTAGAACTGCATAACTTCAGCTGAATAATTAGTTCATTTAGGTTAGTTTTTACCATTTTTACTATACAGACCGCAATTCAGAATATCTGTCCAGTTTGCCATTCAGTCACCCTTTACAGACCTACTGTTTAGTTTGTCATGTAACCCTTGGTTATGTTTTTATTTTTTTTTATGTATTTCCATATTGTTTCTAGTTTTGTTTTGTCAATATTTGGATTATGTTTGTAGTTGGGAGTTTTATTTAAGCATTTCAATTAAAGTTTGATTGTTTTAAGTTATTGATTAAGGTTTTATCATTTTTATTTTACATATGAATTAAGTTGTTTTTATTCCTTGAATATTAAATACTGATTTTGTTTTACTGTTGTTTTATGTCATGGTTATCTTTGTTTGCATATAGAGTCTAGGGTTAGATATACTATTTTTAAAAGGAAGTTAAGTTATTTGTAATCATAGGAATGATTCTTGTTTTTGGTATGTGTTTATTGAATAATAGAGTTTAAATATCTTTATTAAGTTTTCTAGTTTCTTTTGTTAATTATCTTTATTAAGTTTTCTACTTTCTTTTTCAGTTTTCTATTCTTTATAAGATAAGTTGTCTTTTTACCCCATCCTTCAGCTTAAGGAGTAGTTAGTTGGTTATTTGTCAATTCAGTTGTTATAATTTTTTTATGTATGAGTTAGTGTCTGAAGTCTATTATTGTTTATGTATTTCTTTTTAGTAGTTGTTTAGAATTTGATATTCCAGTTCAGTCCAATTATTTAGATAGTCTTAGGATTTTGACTCGGTTTCTTTCATTTTGAAAGATCTTTTGATCTTTTGTTTATTAAACTATCTCCACGACACCCTAGGAGCCTTTTTACCTTTGCATATATTTTGTATCAACTCTAAGATTACCAACCCTGGTTGATAATTAAATATTCGGTGTATTTAAGATAGTAGAAAACACCGCAACAATCAGCTTGATGAGTTTCAGGAAATCGGTGGGCATTTGGCTGTTAAAGTAGTCGCCACGTTGCAGGCGGTTCAAGAGCATCGGTAGGATGTCGACAGCAAGGCCCGAGAGGAGCACCCAATGAATTAGGCTTTGATGAATTGTCAGAGTATTGCCGACAAGGTCCAGGTGTAGGTGCATGGGATTACGCAGCAATTTGAATATTTCAAGGCACAGACGTTGGCACACACCCTGTCAACAAAAGACTGTGTTGGGGGCCTGTTGGCATGGGTTTTAGGTAAGTGAGTTGCGTAGCATCATGACATCTACACAACATCACATGGTACCGTGCAAGGCTAGATTAGCACGATGGGCAGAAGAATAATCGCTTTTAATATTTTATATGTTATTTGACCAAGTTTTGTTGTAATAGGTCATTAGCGGTTATAATTTAGTTAGAAGTGGACCTTCAATGTAATGGTGTAAGCCTATTGATAGATCTAGTTTTGCAAATAGAAATGGACCATCATGATTGAAAAGAGCTACCGACTGAGTCTAGGAGAATCGCATCAGAGGATAATCAAGACATAAGATCTCACGTGATCTGGTTTTGTGAAGAATTCCCTGTGTACCTACGATTGATCTGGGTTTCTCCTGATGTATGCAGTCTCGGATTTTGGAGAAGAATTGTGTAATGTGGTTCTGTTGTGCAAGATTAATATGATATGGTGATTGTGGCACAAATATTATCTGTTATTGTTGTTGCGGTCTTGTTTGTTATTGCTATTGCGGTCTGATTCATTATGACGCTGTGATATGTTCTGTTATGATGGCACAATGCAAATGTGATCTAGTCTCTTCTTGCTATATCAATGTTATATGTTTTGCTTCTATGTTGATGTAATCTGTTTTCTGCTACTGTCGGCTGCGCGATGAGTAGATATGTTTCATGAATAATGCTGCGATATTGTGATAACTGTGTGATGATCTGATGGTTGTATAAGTTATGAATACCCTATGCAAGTTGAAGAAATAGTGTAAGGTCGACTGCAAGCTCCATGTTTGACAGTTATGGTGCCCTTCCGTTGGATCCCCATATCCTCCCTCCCCACTACTGGAAACTTGGTTCCGACAACTCTCCCTTGAACGTCGTGGGTGAGACCTTGTCTGCTTCGCAGACGTTGCTGGGCAAGGTAAAAGCTATATGTGTCGGCGCTCAGGTAGATTGCATTATAGGGCATTGACAAAGTGGAAACCCCTGTCGATGATCCTTTGTTGGTGAGTTTCACCAACAGTCATTTACTTTTGATTGACATTTACCTAAAAATCTAATCAAGTTAATATAAATAAATTTAACCTTGCTCAAGCATTGTAATTAATATCTTTACAATCTAAATCCCAATAATTATTCAATTTAAATGCATCTAATTAAGGAAAAATGAACATTAAATATAATACAGTTTTATTCATACATTAATGTGTAGTTAACCCAATAAATTTAATACAACAATCATAATACAATTAATTATGAATTTTAATTAATGAATCTATATTTGAGTAATATTAGCATATGCACACAAGATATGTATGTGTAGCTAATACATACATAGCTTGGCGTGTACTAATAACAACATGATGAACCTCAAATGCATATATCATATCCATTACAAGAAAGCATGAAAGAAAACCATTCATAAATCACATTATCTACTATAATTACTACTAGATCACAATAACACAACACCAGCTGCATGGTATACTAAGTTTATCACACATGAGTAAAGGAAGAGTTTTAGCACATACAAACAATCAACTTGTTTTACTATATTCCACAATCATTCTTAACTACCTACTTCTTCTTCTAATTAACAACTAACTTCCTCATCCTATCCTTCCTTTTCTAGACTACCATGGAGCGTCAACTACATGGCCTAACACCAGTTAGAACTCACAAGTGGAAGTGTCGACCACATCGACCAAGATTCCCTAGTAGGCACCCACTAGTCATCATCACACACCTTGGGGAGTGTGCCTTAGCACAACCCTCCCATGAATCTAGGATTCAAAGGATAAATGGTGGGTAATGTTAGGATTTATAATCCTCCCTTGTATAAACTAGTCTATTAGATTATATTTTCCTAAATTGGGAGTCATTTAGTTATTATTCAGTCCACTAGTACCATTGGGTCCACCTGGTCTAATGGGGCCATATGTACTAGTCACTAGAGTGTGGGGAACAAAAATAGAGGCTAACTGCAACTAATTACACACTCATGCATCCGTTTTTGTGCCTTCTAGACTAATCTCTATAATTTAGGAGCCACTAGGAGTGCCGAAACCAACCTCCTTTAGTTGTTGGCAGTTGGTGACTAGTCAAGATTAGTTATGCTTCAGTTACATTCAGTTAGATCTCCTTGAGTTCAGTTAGCACCAATCTTGCATGGCTACATGTGGGAAGGTGCCTATTCTCACCTACTTCTCACCTACCACATCAGTTAGACTATTTTAATTGATTATAACTGATTGAGAGACTGAATTAGACAAGTAGAGTTATCCTAGTGAACTTTGATGGTGATTTAGACACTTCTAGTTAACCATGCACTCAGATTGAGTTGGTGATTTGAATCCTATCCACATGATTCAAATTCTCCTTTATGTAACACTATTGTATACTATTGGGATTGATGAATTTTATACTGTAATTATACTGAGCAATACTTGTCTGTTTCCTATGAGATTTGTTTTGTTCAGTGGGTATTATTCATTCCTTTACACTGCATAATAATTAAATCTAATGGCACTCATTTCTTGAATATCAATGGAAAATTAATTCTAATATGGTATTAGAGCCTCCTCATCCAAACTTGGAGTCTATCTGACCTCCATTGTACACCAGAAGAAGCTAAGTTTCAACAGAAGTCCTAAAAAGAGTTCCTTTCTAACTTTGGATTCATTCAAAGTGGCAGTGCAGGAGCGATGTTCCCTGAAAAAGTGTACATGTTGATATGGAAGGATTGATTCTGACATAGTGTGAATTGGTTTTGTTTTTGTAGTGTTTTCTTACATGTGCTACGCATATTGATTGAAGAAATTGACTGATCAGAAGGAGAATTTATGGAGAATCAATATTTCTTACCCCAGATCCTAACACCCTTCAACTATGTTGATTGGAGGGAAGATATGTAGGTATTCTTGTGAAAGCTTGGCCTATACAGGATGGGAATGTGCCAAGATATTGAACCTCATCATCCTATTGAGAAAAAACAAGTTCTTGAACTAGTTGGATGAAGCCTTTGTCTTCCTTTGTGCTCACATCTCCAGAGACCTCCTCTTTCATCTTGAGGGATTGAATAATTCCAAAGAAACTTGGGAGAATCTCGAATTCTTGTTTGGTAAGAAATATGAGCTTTGGGGACACATTCTAGAGAATGAGCTAATATCATTCTAAGCCCAGCAGTTTCGACACCATACAACATTTTTTTACTAAATTCAAGTATCTTGCACTAAAATGTAAGCAGTGCGGAATAGAGAGGAAGGATGAGAAACTTGTGCTCTCGGTCCTCAACAAACTTGGTTATGAGTATTTTGTCTTTGTCTATACCTTCCATTCCATAAGAGCTTCCATTCCCAATTGGAATATGCCTTTCCTTGATGTATTTTTGGAGTCTTTAATACAGGAGCAAGAAAATTTGGTCCAAATGGGAGTCCTCCAAACTTCCAAGAACCAAGCTCTTATGATGTTGGACTCTACCAATGCACAAGAAAAAGGGAGGCACAAGGGGAAGGATCCTAAATCATATGATTCAAAACTAAAATAGAATCATAAGTCTTTCGAAGGAGCTTCGGGATCCAAGAGAAAGACTAAGTGTCCTTATTGTATGAGGGGATTTCATTTAGAAAGCTAGTGCATAAAGAAGACCCTCGACCAGTTGAAAAATATCTTTGTACAAAAAAATATTTCCCTTCCACAAGGTGCAGATATGTCTGATGATGGAGAGAATACTGAAGAACATGAGAGATTCCATGCCTTGAAAGTATACCTCACTTTGTAGAAAGCTAACTTGATAGATTCTGGAGCATCCAACAACATGGTTGCCTCCAGGGAATTTTTTGCCACTTTCACTTTATAAGGAAGACCTAGCAATCATATGGGAGATGAATCTAAAATACTAGTTGTTGAGAGATATTCAATTAAAATTGAGCATGATGAGTTCATTCCCTCTCCTGCAGCAAAGAAAATTGTTGAAGATAAAGAAGAAGCATAATCTTCAACACAATCAATTCGAATTGAATAAAGTCTCCTTGGAGTGACTCCTTCTCCTACTGCTCCAGAAGTTTATGAGATCTATGATATATAATATTCTCATATGGCTAATAAAAAAGAATATATTTGAATATCTGTTATTGAAGAAAAACTCTCCTTCCATTCTATGCAAAAATTCTCCAATGATTCTTCTATTTTAAATTATGTGCATAGTTTATAGGTGATTGTTTCATAAAATGAAGAGGAATTTGATTTCTCTATATATAATGATGTTGCTGGTATGTAGATAAGTAATAAAATGGATATTTTGGAAATAATATCATATTTTAGGAGTGATCCATTCTCTCTTATTTATATTGAGCTTATAGGAAATTCCTACATGATTGAATGCACTAATACTCAAGATTTTGAAGAAGGAGAAAATTTTGCATCTACCATCTCGGTGGAGCACACTCTTGGATATGATATGAAATTGTTTGTATATGATATTATATTATTTGGATCTTATCTTATATTATTTGGTTTGAATTTTAAGTTTCAATAGATTCTAGTGATTCTTGTAGTTGTTCTCATCAATTTTGGTGTGAAAAATCAAGTACCGCAAGTCTCTTTCAAACTTGCTACTGGGGATTTGATGTTAGTTTTCTCTAATGAGTCTATTGATATTATATTTTGTGAATCATTGGTTATTTCTGAAGCTATATCATATTATGGATCTCAAGCATTCGCTCTCCACAGTCCCAGGGATTCTTGTTAGGTTTTACAACATTAAGCTAGCATATCATTAGTATCTTTAACTGAGAGAACAACAATAACAACAATCAAACACAGGACAATGAACACAGTATTTTTCCTTGGGGAAACCATAAATGGAGAAAACCCTGCAACTTCCTCAGAGATAGAATCAGCACCAAAGTGAAACCCAAAAATAGTAAGACAATCTGCCAACAGTAGCAAGCTCTTTTCTCTAGCCCCAATGTCTTTCTCTTCCTCAACTATGCGCTACACTTGAGTGTGTATGAGTTGTGTGCTAAATAGAGATTCTAGCTCTCTATTTGTACTAATCCTAACATGACTAAAACCCTACTAGGTCCGACCTCTCTATGAGAGTCTAATAACCCTAATGCCCCAGAACTGCGGGGACTTTAACCCTTAGACAATAGGAGAGTTACCCATAATGACTTGACATGACTTGTTTACATTATTGATTCTCACAATCGGAATATCGGGGCATGACATGACATAAGAACATCCTGGAATAAAAATCGGGTTATAATAGATAAGAAATACAAGTGAATACATTCCGAAGTTATAATTACATTAACACTCCCTCTTAAATAGGAAGGTATTCTCTCGACACAATTTTCATCACTGGTCTTCTTCTCTGGGTCTTCTTGTCATCTGCATCCTCAAGTCATCATCATATTCAATTATTCTTTGTCTTCAAGTCATCTTCATCTTTGGATCTAGATCATCACTCGATATGGATCATCATCACTAGATCATGTTTGTAGCATCATTCCTGGATCTGGATCATCACTCAATCTGGATCATCTCTACTAGATCATCAATACTGAATCTTCATAGGTACTGTCTCATGATTCTTCTCGTCACAGGAAGTTCTACAGAGACAGCCCTTTTTCATGTTGGATGTAGGCCTAGCCACCATGTCGGTCTTGACCCAGCACTTACATCTGATCATGTAGGAACTAACCTATAATCATATCAAAAAGGCACACCCAGCACTCACATCTGACCATGTGGTAACAAATCCCACAACCCTATCAGAAAGGCCTAGCATTTACATCTGATCAACCAATGATCGAAGAAAGGCCCAACACTTACACTTGGCCATGCGAGGAACCAATCCTCCATGCCAAAAGGATCCTACACTTATATCTGATCAACCAATGATCGAAGAAAGGAACAGCACTTATATCTGATCAACACATGATCAAAGAAAGGCTCAGCACTTATATCTGATCAACACATGATCGAAGAAAGACTCTACACTTACATTCGACACATACAAGGAACCAATCCGTCTACATGTTCAAAAAGGTGTGCACTCACATCTGACCTGGTAGGAACCAAATCCTACACCCTCGTTAGAATGGCCCCCAGTCCTAGACTGAGCTACCTAGTAACTGACTAGGCACCTCCATTCTCTAGGACAATGGAATTTACCCTTACATCTGTCCTACTCGACAGAATGTCCAACACTCACATCTAACATGGGAGGAACCTAATCCTTTAACCATGACAGAATGGCTCAGCCCTTATATCTGACCTACTCATCATAATGGCTCTCTCAATCCTAGACTGAGTGTTCCTGGTAACTGACCAGGTACCTCCATTCCCAGAATGGAATTCAGCACTCATATCTGACATGTAAGGAACCAATCCTCTATCCATGATAGAATGGGTCAGCCCTTACATCTGACCTGCTTGTCAGAATGGCTATGGGACTCGTCACTTTCCCTTGGAGAAAACCTCAATTTGGAGAACACCAAGCTTCTCCCTGAAGTACTCGAACTTCACCCTTGTCAATGGATTTTTCAACACCTCAGCTATATATTTCTCCACCATAACATACTAGAGCTCCACTGCTCCCCTCTGCACCATATCCCTGATATAGTGATACTTGATATTGATATGCTTCGATTTGTCATGGAACACTGGATTCTCTGCAACTTCACGCAACTCTGGTTGTCATAATGTATACAAGTAGCATCCATCTGGAGATCAAATAAATCATATAGTAGCTTCCGTAGCCATACTACCTCACAACTAGCTGAACAAGCTACGACATACTCTGCTTCAGTTGTACTCAGTACCACACAGGATTTCTTCTTGCTAAACCAAGAGATCACACCTGATCCCATACTGAAGCAACAACCTGAAGTTCTCTTCCTATCGATGGCACTTCCAGCCCAATCTAAATCAACGTAACCCTCCAGGTTAATATTTTGATTCACCTCGTACTTAAGCCCATAATCAATTCTACCCCTCACATACCTCAGAATATGCTTTGCAGCAATCAAGTGAACATTTCTTGGATCTGTCAGGAACTGGCTGAAGGTGTTCATAGCAAAGCAAATGTTTGTTCTCGTGTTCGTCAGGTACATCAAGGACCCAATCATTTGACAATACATCATAGCATCAACTGACTCGGATCAAGCATCGCTCAATAGCTTCAAGTTCGATGCCATAGGTGTGGCCATAGCCTTGCAGTCCATCATCCCAAACCTCTTTAGGATCTCTACTACTTACTTCCCTTATCCAAGGAAGATTCCATCCACACTCTGCCACACCTCCACACCTAGAAAATAGTGCATCATACCCAAGTCCTTGATTTTGAACTCGGCAGCAATCTTTCTCTTCATATCAACAATTAACCCATCCATACCTGTCACAAATAGATCATCTACATATAGTAAAAGCATCACCAGGTTTCCATCTTCAACCTTGTAGTAAAGCTTGGAATCTGCTTTACTCTTGGTAAATCCCAAGCTGGATAGAAAGCTTCCAATTATGCCGTACCATGTCTTGGGTGCCTGTTTCAAACTGTATAGGGCTTTCTTTAGTCTGCACACATGAGACTCCCTGTCATGTGTTTCAAACCCAAGTGGTTTTTCTACATACACTTCTTCTTCTACTACACCATTCAAGAAATCAGTCTTGACATCCATTTGGTGTATCTTCCATTTCATTACTGCAGCCAAAGCAAGTACTGATCTGATGGAAGTGTATCTGGATATAGGAGAAAAGGTTTCTTCATAATCTATTCATTCCTTCTGTGAGAAGCCACGAGCCACAAATCTTGGCTTATATTTCTCTATGCTACCGTCTGCAACATGCTTGATCTTGTAGATCCATTTGGAAGTTACAACTTACTTCCCTTCTGGTCTTGGGACAACATCCCAAACATCGTTCTTCATGATTGATTGATATTCTTTGATCATCGCATCCTTCCATTCTTTCCATTCTACCGCTTCTTCATAACTGGAAGGTTCTTCTTTGATAAAGTCACATAGTAAGGCTACATATCCGGAGCAAGATCTGGTTCTCTTTCTTTCTCTGTGATTCTCTTCTAGAGCCCCATATCTTTCCGCAACTTGGATAATTTCACGTACCCAAGTAGGTTTCCTCTTATGAGGATTCTTTTCCTGAGGTGGATCTACAGGTCTTTGTGGTTCTTCAAAGTTTCGATCTTCTTCTTGAATTTCTTCAGTCATGGTTGTATCATGAATTTTGGGAGCTTCAGATTCTTTAGGTTCTTCAACAGGTCTCTTTCTAGATTTGTTGTAAGCTATGTCTTCATCAAATGTTACATCCCTACTGATTTTGATCTTCTTGTATCCTGGGAAGTATATTATGTAAGCCTTCGAGCTTTCAGAGTATCCCACAAATATTCCCTTCTTTCCTAAAGGATCTAGTTTTGTTCTCTTCTCTTTTGGAATGTGTATGTATACTGGACAGCTGAATATTCTAAGATGGATGACTTCTGGTTTCTTACCGGAGCAGAATTCTTCAGGAATCTTGTTCTTGAGTACTCTGTGTGGAGTACGGTTCTGTACATACACCGATGTTCTGGCTGCTTCTACCCATAGGTGCATAGGAAGATCCTGATCATGAAGCATTGCTTTTGTAGCTTCCATGATGGTTCTATTCTTCCTTTCTACAACCCCATTCTATTGTGGATTGTAAGGATTGGACAACTCCCTCTTAATCCCTAATTCTTTGCATAAGTCTTTGAATTTATTTGATGTGAATTCTCCGTCGTTATCTAATCGAAAGGTCTTGATCTTCTTTTTTGTGTGGTTTTTGATCAAGGCTTTGATTTCCTTGAATTTGCTGAAAACTTCATCTTTGTTCTTCATGAAGTAAATCCATGTCTTCCTAGAAAAGTCATCAATGAAAGAAACATAATATACATACCTGCTTAGTGAGCTTGATGACATTGGTCTACATACATCGGAGTGGATGATTTCCAAGATTCCTTTTGCCTTGCTTTCACTACTTGGAAATGTCTTCTTTGTATTCTTCCCCTTTGCACATCCTTTGCAAACCCCTTCATGTTTTGCTTGAATTTCTGGAAGACCTTCAACAACTTTGCTTGCAAGTGGTAGTGCTCTGTAATGCACATGTACAAGCCTTCTATGCCATAGTTCATTTGGCTCTACTGTGTCATGGACCATAGCTTGTTCTGATGGCCGTTCAGCTTGTATAAACCTCCTTCTTGTTCTCCAATCACTATTGCATCATTAATAGTCTTTCCTCTTGGCCACATGATGACTTGACCATCTATGAATGCAACCCTTATGCCCTTTGCATCTAGTACCGATATGGATAGAATATTCTTCTTTAATCCTGGTACAAATAGAACATCCTTCATTTTCATAGACTTTCCAGAGTCTAGCTTGTAGGAGGATTCACCACTACCTTTTATAGGATATTGGTAGTCATCCCCAAGTTTCATCTTATGAGGTGAATTATGTTCGGATAGTTTCTCAAAGGATTCTTTGAAACCTGTCATGTGTTTGGAAGCCCTACTATCAATAAGCCAATCTTTGCTTCCATGAGTGACAGTTCCCGTGAGAGCGGAGATCAGACCATATTCATATTCACTTGAAGAGTCTTCACTTTCTTGTTTTACTCTCTTCCTAGGAGGATCATCATCCTCAGCAGTGTGAGCATGATGTCTTCTTTTGGATTTCTTCTTCTTCTTCGATCCATTCTTATTCTTGGGACAATTTTTAGCAAAGTGTCCTATTTCATCGCATGTATAACATCTAATTTTGGATAGATCCCTTCTCATAAAGTTATTTTTCTGATGAGAATGCTTACCTTGGTGATGATGATTTTCCCTTCTTCCTTTCTTGGAGTGTACTATGAGAGCTTGATCTTCACTTCCCATCTTCTCTTCTCAAGCAGCTATCTGAGCTTCTTCTTGAAAAAATTCTTCCCAGAGTCTGTTGAACTTGACCAACTTCTTTCTAGCACAGATTCCTTGGATGAAAGAATCCCATGACCTAGGGAGGCCATTCAATGTTGTCATCACAATTTTTGCATTCTCTACTTCTTCATCTACAGCTTCTAGTTGTTCTTTCATCTGGGAAACCCTTGTGAAGTATGACTGGATGGTCTCCTCATTCTGTATCTTGACATTCTTCAACTGGTTCCTTAGAGTCATCTTCCGATTGATGTTCTTCCCTTCAAACAATTTGGTTAGGGAATCAAACATGGCTTTGGGTGTCTTGAGGGAGGACACCTGTGGAATGAGGTGATCCTTGATAGAATTAGCAATGATCACCTTTTCCATAACCAACTTCTTCTTATGTAAGGCCTTGGCCTCATCTCCCTTTGGAACTGGAACCTCCTCCTATATATAGGAGTCTAACTCATTTTCTTCCAGGACCAGGGAGATCCTATACTTCTAGGCTCGGAAGTTATCAAATCCCTCAAGATTTTCATCAAGATTGGTATGATGAGACATCTTAACTAAGAATATCAAACAGAAATACAAAATATTTAGATCTTACCAGGTCAAGATGTCGGATCTAGATTTGAAGCTGAAATCCTGCAGTACTGGTTTAGGAGAAGATTAGGGTTTTTCTTTTCTGGAGTTCTGTCCAACCAAATGATTTGAAATTGATCCCTAACTTCAATTTTGGGGAGGAGATCAATCCAGGCCTGGGCTCACTGAAAAATTTCTCTTTTGTGAAAAGCTCTAATTTTCAGCAGCAGTGTCTGGTCCAAAACTTAAAAAACCTCAGAATTAGATTATGCTTCGACAGAAATATGCGCCCTAGGGAGGAGAGTTATTCCACCTTACTTTTTCTAAAAATCTATGGAGAGAGATTCACAAAATAGGAATCCCTAGTTCCCACAGCTGTATAGTGTCTTCTTCTCAAGTTAGCTCCGATACCATGTTAGTTTTTACAACATTAAGCTAGCATATCATTAGGATATTCAACTGAGAGAGCAACAAGCACAGCAATCAAACACAAGAGACAATGAACACAGTTTTTTTCCTCGGGGAAACCATAAATGGAGAAAACCCCGCAACTTCCTTAGAGATAAAATCAACACCAAAGTGAAACCCAAAAATAGTAAGACAATCTCCCAACAGCAGCAAGCTCTTTTCTCTAGCCATAGTGTCTTTCTCTTCCTCAACTATGCGCTACACTTGAGTGTGTATGAGTTGTGTGCTAAATAGAGATTCTAGCTCTCTCTATTTATACTAATCCTGACATGACTAAAACCCTACTAGGGCCTACCTCTCTAGGATATTCTAATAACCCTAGTGCCCCGGAACTGCGGGGACTTTAACCCTTAGACAATAGGAGGGTTACCCCTAATGACTTGACATGACTTGTTCATATTATTGATTCTCCCGATCAGAACATCGAGGCATGACATGACATAAGAACATCCTGGAATAAACATCGGGTTACAATAGATAAGAAATACAAGTGAATACATTCCAAAGTTACAATTACATTAACAATTCTCTATCTTTCTATTTGATCACATGCTCATCTCCTCATAGAACTAGTAAAGAGGGGGACATTCTGCATTCGATTGGACACATGCTCCTAACACTTAGAGATGATTATACCTCACATGGTTCGATGTTCAAGGCTGAAATATATCAGTTGCTTGGGTTTTACTCACATAGTTTGAATTATCAAGCACTTTTTCTCTCTCATTAGTCGATTTCAATTGCTCTACATGGGTCTAGTTTTCATCTTGCAACTATCTATATTTTTTATTCAATTAAGCATTTTATTCTTCTTCCAAAGAGGAATATTCCTCTATACATAATCATTTAGTTTGGATTCATAGGTTCACATGCACAGTCTTAGGATGCTACAACATAGAAGAACCAAGAGACTGCATTTGCTGCTGCATAGTGTGCAAATTGCAGCAACATTTTCACAAAGTTTTTATTCAAAACTTGTATTTTCCTGTTCCTGCTTATTTTGAAGGGGGGGGGTTCCCATGATTTTTTCCCATATTTACTCGATTTATTAAGAATTTTTTTTTAATTATTTTATACTTTTATATGGGTGACTTTTTGCCTTGTTGCCAGTGCTAGTATTTGTCCAAGTTAGGATTCCGAGGGGGGTGTTAGGATTTATAATCCTCACTTGTCCAAACTGGTCTATTAGATTATATTTGGCTAATATAGGATTCATTTAGTTATTGTTGTTTCCAGTAGTACCATTGGGTCCACTTGGTCTAATGGGTCCACATGTACCCGTCACTTAGACTGTGGGGAACACAGATAGAGGCTAACTGCAACGGATTGCAGATTAAGGCATTAGTTTATGCATCTCCTAGACCAATCCGTACAATTTAGGAGCCACTGGGAGTGTTGACACCAACCTCCTTCAATTATTGGAAGTTGGTGACTATTCAAGCTTAGTTATGTTTCAGTTACATTCAGTTAGATGTCCTTCAGTTCAATTAGCACCAGTCTTGTGTGGATGCATGTGGGAAGGTGCCTATTCTCACCTACTTCTCACATACCACATCAGTTAGACTAGTTTAACTGATTATAACTTATTGATAGATTGAATTAGACAACTGGAGTTAGCCCACTGAACTCCAACAATGATTTAGACACTTCTAGTTATCCATGCCGTCAGATTGAGTTGGTGTTTCGAATCCTATCCACATGATTCGAATTCTCCTTTATGCAACACTGTTGTATGCTACTAGGATTAATGAAGTTTATACTGTATTTATACTAAGAAATACTTGTCTGTTTCCTGTGAGTTTTTTTTTTCAGTGGGTATTATTCATTCATTTACAATGCATAATAATTAAATCTAATGGCACTCATTAGCTGAAGATCAATGGCACATTAATTCTAATATAGAATTAATGTGCCATTGATCTTCAACTAATGAGTGCCATTAGATTTAATTATTATGCAGTGTAAAGGAATGAATAATACCCATTGAACAAGACAAATTTAACAGGAAATAAAGAATTATTTCTCGGTATAATTACAGTATAAAATTCATTAATCCCGGCAGTATACAATAGTGTTACATAAGGAAGAATTCGAATCACATGGATAGTATTCGAATCACCAACTCAAACTGACTGCATGGCTAACCAGAATTGTCTAAATCACCATTGGATTTCACTAGGATAACTCTAGTTGTCTAATTTAGTCTCTCAATCAGTTATAATTAGTTAAACTAGTCTAATTGATGTGGTAGGTGAGAATAGGCACCTTCCCACATGAAACCATGCAATACTGGTCCTAACTGAACTGGAGGACATATAACTAAATGTAACTGAATCATAACTAAGCTTGACACACCCAGTAACTGAAGCATATGTATAAGTCCCCCCTAGCCTCGCATGAAGCCCACTTTTCGGGTCTTACCCAAAAAATTAACTTTATTATTTTAATTGGGGTGGGTGGGTTGCATGTGGGTGGGACTACATAGAGGCCACGTACTCCATCTCACCTAATGAGATAAGCCATGATTTGACCCTGCCTTTTGTCGCTTGCTATTCCATTTTTTTTGTTATCTCGGCGAGCTCTGCAACTCAACTCGGCTCCTTGCTAGCTCTGTTTCACAAAACGGCTCCACCAGAAGGTTAGTATAGGGAGAGCTCATCTCCTCTCCTTCACAATACAGCCAGAAGAAGGTCCACTCCTTTTACTCTTATTTTCTGGTTTTTGTTGTATTTTTATCCTTAAAATAAGCCTTGTTTTCTTATTTTTTTAAATGCAAAGTGGTGGCCTCTAGACGCACCCCCTCATTTTTTCCACTTCCCATGCTACTTAGGTGAGAGCATAGCCTGAGCTATTATGCTTAGGAGACCTAGGTTAGGGCATATCCTGCATGACCGTACTAGCATAACATGCTCCACCGTGCTTAGGGGACCTGGATGAATGTTTATATATATATATATATATATATATATTGTATTTTTCTTATTATTTTTATTTTTCTAATGGTTTGTAGAGGACTGCCCCAGGGTCAGCTCCTCCTTCTTCCCCCATCCCAAGTCGTAGTTCTATTGCACTCCCTCTCTTTGACAAGCTTCCAAGTATGGAAACATTGGTATATTTTAATTTCATCTTCATACCAAGGGAAGTAGTGGGACTCCTGCTATAGGATTTCTCCCATGAGCATCCTCTCACTCTTCCAGTAGGGAGAGGTGGTTCTAGGGCCACCCAAGGGCACTAATCCTTCCTTGTTAGCAGTCCTTTCCTCAAATTTGTTCTCCACTGCAGGCCCAAAAAAAATGTATCTATTCTTTATATATGTATATAGAGAGAGACAGAGAGAGAGGAAGAGACAAATTATGTGGGAGTATTTATTTTGGTTTTAATAGCCATATCAAGTCTCAAGCATGTTTCTCCCAACCCTATTTATCTCATAAGCTTACTTAGCATGTGAATTAGTTACTCTATGATCAATTTATAAAACCCATTCCTTGTTCATAATGTTTCCAAGCATTTTTTCCTACCTGAACTTCGTCAAGATAAAACCGGAAGTGTTCACCAAATGCCTAATACTCCACTCATACTCTGTTAATCTACTCCTTAAGAAACTTTCCCTGTTTATTTATGTATTTATGTAAAAATGTTTACTTATGTTAGAATAATCAACCCATAGTTAGCTACCTTAGACATTAATTAATCCATTTTTGTCTTATTTGCCTAGTTTCCATGTTCCATCTTATGCAAGTTGTCATCTACACATACATAGTGGTCAAACTTGCTAATTTTGACTCATGGAGTGCTTGGGAAACCTCTTGGAATCAAATCTTCTTTATTCCTGGCCTCCTAAGTGCCCTTCTGCTTTTTCTGCTTTATTGCTTTCTTTTTCAGTGCTTTAAGGCAATTGGGAAAGTTTGACTAGGTGAGGTTAACTAGTTTTTTGTCCTCCAAATCCTCCACTCTTTTCTCCTATGAAAAGNGTTAATGAGGCAAGCAATATTTGGCATGAAAGATTTGGCCACCTAAATTACAAGTATCTTTCTGATCTTAGTGAAAAAGAGATGGTCATAGGGTTACCAAAGATAAAATNATTATCCTTCCATTAACTTTTAGCTTGCCTAAGTGATTTTTCCAATTCGTGAGCTCCTTGATAGTTTTGGA
The DNA here is from genome assembly GCA_001517045.1 of Pseudotsuga menziesii. NCBI lineage: Eukaryota > Viridiplantae > Streptophyta > Pinopsida > Pinales > Pinaceae > Pseudotsuga > Pseudotsuga menziesii. Next base: position 1,097,745 of record LPNX010908561.1, read on the forward strand.
AACTGCTTTATGCACCTATGGGGGATTTGCTTATATTTAGTAAGCCTGCTTTTGACTAGATTCGAATTGCCTCCTCATGCATTCGAATCCTTTATGTAACTATTTATTTTGGTAGCCTATGACTTAACAGGGTTGGCTATTGTACACTTATTCAATACAATTTAGTATTCAGCTCCATATTCAGTCTCTTTTGTGAGTGATTTTGCATGTACAATTGATAATTGTTATGAGTGTAATTGTTCTATCACCGGGTTCAATTCCCACATGGTATCAAAGCCTTTGTAGATTGATTTATGTCCTTCCAATTTGTTTTGCAGGTTTGACATCAATGACTAGGAGCCTTCTACTGATAGCCGGGACAATTTCTGAGCTATGGATCAATCTCAGAATATCATCTTGACTCCATTTAACTTCTTTGAATGGAAAGCAGAGATGGAGATAATGTTGAGAGCGAAATGCCTCTACAGAGTGACTATGGAAACATAAGCATATCCCAATGCAGTTGCAGAGAAGATAAAATGGCACAACAGGAGGGATGAGGCCTATGGTCTCTTATGTCTGAGTATATCCAGAGACCTCCTTTTCCATCTTGATGGATTGACATCNCACATTGATGTTTCTGGCCCATTCCCTCATATGTCCATGAGTTAGTCCAAATATGCATTGACTTTCATAGATTACTTTTCCAGGTATTGCTGGGTTTACTTCCTGAAACACAAGTCTAAAGTTTTTGGCCTCTTCAAAGTCTTTAAGGCTTTGGTTGAAAACCAGTCTGGGAGGAAACTCAAGGTCCTCAGATCTGACAATGGTGGTGAGTATGTCAAGTCTGAGTTTATTCAATATTGTACATATGCAGGTATTCAGATGTATCATTCTATCTCTTACACACCACAGCAGAATGGTGTTGCTGAGAGGAAGAACAAATCACTGAAGGAGATGGCAACATGCATGATGGAGGCTAAGACTTTGCCACCAAATTACTGGGTCGAAGCTATAAATTGTGCAGCCTATATCCAGAATAGGGTGCCTCATAAATAACTTGATGGCATGACTCCTTTCGAAGCATGGAGTGGGCACAAGCCAGATGTGACCCATTTTAGGATTTTTGGCTCAAGGGCTTGGGCTAGAATTCCAACAGAAAAGAGGANGGAGAATCTTGTTGATCTTTTTGGAAAGACAAATGAGATGAGGGGAAATCAAATTGAAAATGAACTGATCTCCCTGAGTCCCAATAGCCTTGAATCCTTGCAACTCTATTTCTCCAAGTTCAAAGCCCTTGTTTTGCAGCTAAAACAATGTGGGATCGAAAAGAAGGATGATCAGCTGGTCTTGGCAATACTCTCGAAGCTTGGCCCTGACTATTCAGTGTTTGTTTCAACCTTCTATGCCACAAAGTTGATAGCTCGAACCTGGAAGATGCCTAGCCTTGCATATTTCATGGAATCTCNTGGAAGCCCCAAAGCCAAGAGTGTCTATTTGTTGGGTACTCTAAAGATTCAAAAGGGTACAAGTTGATAAATTTGAGCACAAACAAATCCTTCATTGAAAGGTGTGTTCAGTTTCAAGAAGAACCCCTAGCAGCAGTGGAAGTTGGAGAAGCCTCTTCACCACCAGAACCTCTGAATGTAAGTGAAGAGATTGTTGAACATGCTGATTCTGATATGTCTGATAGTGATGAATTTATTGCAGCTCCTAACAGACCTACAAGGGAAAAATGGGAAGCCAATACCATTCATGCAGTAGGAGAGCTAGCTGGAAATCCTAATGGCCCCTGGAGGACTAGATCTCAATTTGAGAGTGCTCTGTGCATGAAGGATCCTATGTTTGCTGAGAAATGATATCTGATGGTAGAATCAGATCCTCAGACATATGAATATGCATCAGGATATCCAAGATGGCAAGCATCCATGAAGGAAGAGTTTAGCTCACTCCAGAAGAGCAACACTTGGGAGCTGGTTGATCTTCCCCCAGGGAGGAAGCTAGTTCANAATAAGACAAACTGGTGATGATGGGCACCATCAAACCATCCAAAGACCAAGCTCTGGTTGCTGGATATTCAAGGCTGGATTCAAAAAGAAAAAATAAAGCTAAAAATCCACCTGAGCAAAAGAGAGACAAGAACAAGTCTCCGGAGGAGCCTCAAGGTGCCAAGAAGAACTACCAGAAGAAGAAGAACAAAGGAGAAATGAGCAAGTGCATATACTGCAGTAAGGGAAATTATTCTGAGAGCTCCTACATGAAGAAGCAAATAGACATGCTGACCCAACTCCTGGAGAAGAATGGAATCTCCCTTCCAGACAGCTCAAAGAAGAGGGAAGGAGG
>LPNX010908561.1:1100124-1133037 GCA_001517045.1 Pseudotsuga menziesii
TTGTCACATCAAGCTCACCTAGTTTCATCATTGATTCTGGAGCTTCAAGACATATGGTTTCGACCAAGGAGGCATTCACCTCACTTGACATGTCGAAAGGTNTGGACTCCATCAGGATAGCCTTAGTCATTGCAGCTTCAAAGCAATGGGAGGTACATCACATGGATGTAAAGTGTACCTTTCTGGATAGAGATCTCACTAAAGAGATATACATGTAGCAGCCTCAAGGATTTTCTACTAACCCATATCTTTTGTGTAGGATAAGGAAGTCATTGTATGGGCTTAAGCAAGCCCACAGGGCTTGGTATGCCAAGATTGATAGCGTCTTGCTATCACTGAATTTTTTTCAATGAAAATCAGATCCAAATGTATATTTGAAGTTGATTAATGGTTCATTAATGATCATTTTGTTATATGTTGATGCCCTCCTCATTACAGGAAGCTGAAAGGATGAGATTGCTTCCTTGAAGGGTGCAATGAACCAAGCCTTCTCCATGATAGATTTGGGGCTCTTAAGCCAATTCTTGGGGCTTGAGATTGCTCAAACCAAATCTGGAATCAAGGTGCACCAGTCCAAGTATGCCTTGGATTTTCTGAACAAATTCAGAATGAAGTATTGCAAGCCAAGCAAGACTCCTTTCCTTTCAGGAGTGAAGCTTGAAGAAGCTGATTCTTCACCTATGGTAAACAATACACTGTATAGGCAATTGATTGGATGTTTGTTGTATATTACACATACTAGACCTGATATTTCTTATGTAGTAAGTGTGGCTTCTAGATACATGGATCAGCCTCATGAGATCCATTGGAAAGCAGCCAAAAGGATCCTTAACTTTGTTCAGGGAACAAGGACACATGGGATCTTCTATAAAGCTAAATCTGATCTTGATTTGATTGGGTTTACTGGTAGTGATTGGGCAAGTGATAGCACAAATAGAAATTCCACATAAGGATATGTGTTCATGCTTGTAGAAGGGCCAATCAGCTGGTCAAGCAAGAAACAGAGTGCCATTGCACTCTCATCTACAGAAGCAGAGTACAGAGGAGTTGTAAATGCAGCAACTCAATGTTTATGGTTGCAGGGGTTACTTGGAGAGTGTGGATTCGAATCAGAATACTCAACTACTATCTACTATGATAATCAGAGTACCATTCAAATCTGTAATGATCCAGTTCAAAAGCAGAGAACCAAACACACTGAGATCCATATGCACTACATCAGAGAGCTTGTGCATGATGGCACCATTCACCTACTCTTTTGTTCATCTTCAGAACAAGTAGCTGATATCTTCACCAAAGAATTTTGTGAGAAGACCTTCAGCAATCTCAAATCAGTGCTGGGGATTGCTAATCATGCTGTGAAGCATGAGTGATGACAAGATTTCCAAATTTTGTTTTACAGTCCATGTTTAAGGGAGGATTTTCCCACTGGGTTTTTGCCTCTTTCCTTGGTTAAATGGACATATAGTATGTAAAGGGTGACTAAGCCTTGTTTCTAGGCCCTATAATTTTCTGATATATTACTCATAAGTCAGGCTTAAGGGGGGGTGTTAGAATAATCAACCCATAGTTAGCTACCTTAGACATTAATTAATCCATTTTTGTCTTATTTGCCTAGTTTCCATGTTCCATCTTATGCAAGTTGTCATCTACACATCCATAGTGGTCAAACTTGCTAATTTTGACTCATGGAGCACTTGGGAAAACTCCTGGAATCAAATCTACTTTATTCCTGGCCTCCTAAGTGCCCTTCTGCTTTTTCTGCTTTATTGCCTGCTTTTTCAGTGCTTTAAGGAAATTGGGAAAGTTTGACTAGGTGAGGTTAACTAGTTTTTTGTCCTCCACATCCTCCACTCTTTTCTCCTATGAAAAGCATGTATGAGTTTTCCTTCCATTACCTTTTAGCTTGACTAAGTGATTTTTCCAATTCGTGATCTCCTTGACAGTTTTGGAAACTACTTTATTCACCTATGGGGGATTTTCTTAGATTTAGTAAGCCTGCTTTTGACTAGATTCGAATTGCCTCCTCATGCATTCGAATACTTTATGTAACTATTTATTGTGGTAGCCTATGACTTAATAGGTTTGGCTATTGTACACTTATTGAATACAGTTTAGTGTTCAGCTCCATATTCAGTCTCTTTTGTGAGTGATTTTGCATGTACAATTGATAATTGTTGTGAGTGTAATTGTTCTATCACTGGGTTCAATTTCCACAACTTACATAGTCATTCATTCCACAAATGATTTTCATTGTATATGTAAAATTGTTTACCTATGATTATATGTGTAATAACTCAAATTCTTTTCATTCCCATGATAACAAGTTACTCCAATTTCTTCTTTATATACTTAATAACACTAGCCAAAAGAGGGAATTTTTTTTCTTCCTAAAAAATAAATAAATAAAATAAAATAAAATATATTCACCATATTCATTTTATGAGTGAAAAGTACTATTTTCCGCTGTTATTAGCTCGAATATAAAAAAATGTTATTTGGTTAAAGCTACCCAACACAATGATATCCCTCACAATGAAAATACTTGCTCAATTTGTTGTCTGCAACGGAAATATGAGATAAGATGTTATATAAAACACTTTTTTGAAGAGTGGTTAAGCTGAACAAAAACAACAAAAATAAAAACTGGATGGTTTTGGCTTGCATTTTCGCTGAAGCAGAACAAGAAATGCATCACTCTTCCAAGAAAAAATATCAATGGATCAAAAGGCAGTGTTGTGTTTTCATCAATTGGTGATGAACCGGAAGGGCGTAGTGTCATGTCCCAAATTTTTCATTGGGTGAAAATGGTCTAATCACATTTTTCATATTCATGAGAGTTTGTCAAATAGATGTTATGGGTCAAATAATTGCCAAGGAGGAAAATTACTGGTTTCCTAGGTTGGGGGTGGAAGCTTTGGGATTTTGAATAAGTGGGACAATAAATAATGTTTGAACATTAGAATGGATTAAATATTTAATAAAGGATATAAATAAATAAATACAAGGTAAAATCAAAGTGGCAATTGATCATGAATACACATGAACGATGTGGAACCCACACAAGTTAGATTTTGTATGCCACATGGCATCCTCCTCTTGTCATTTCTAACCCATAAGAAGACCAAGGGTGTTGGGATGAGTTGGAAGGTCAATACACTTGGCATGAATCAATTAATGTTGAATTGGAGTGGAATATTAACTCCAATGGAAGAGGAAGAGGCATTTTGGAGCTAGTTAGACACTTGGACTAGATTCCCTAGCTCTATGACAACAATGATGAATATGCTATGACACATGTGACACAAATAAAATTTGAAGGATGACATATGACATATATGACATGTTGGGACTAAACATAGCTCCAAGAGGGTGCCAAAGGGATCTAGGGAAGCTAATATGCTTCCACATGTGATTTGGTGGAAGTGGGAGACTAGGAATTGTTGTACAAGTGGCATTCTTTGGAATCTCTTCCCAAATCGAGTTGGAATGCATATCTTGGAAGGAATTCGACCCATAGAGAGCTTGGAAAGTTTATAAATTTCAAGAACAAATAATGAAGGAATATTTTGATCATTTGATAAATTTTAATTCATGAAGAGAGAGAGCTAATGGATGACTAGTTTCTTGCCCTATCCAATTTTGAGGTTGAAAGATTCCCATCCAAGTTGGTGTGTGGAAGGACCATTCAATTATTTCATGGATATTTAATGGAGACATAAATTACAGGTTAAATACACATGGAAGCTCATGGACACTTCAATGTCAGCTTGTTCTTTCATATATTCCAAGTTTTCTCATCATATTCTTGCTCTATGGATTGAGGCACACTTGGTGAGCTATTGATCTCTTTGAGGGAGATTATAATGGCCCATTATTTTATATTATGATTTAAATTATATTTATTTCAATTTAATAATACTCTCAAGTCGAAATACCTAATATTTCATGTAAAAATGTTAAACAATGAAGAAACAGTGCCATTTCCCCACTACCTTATTGTGAACCAATGTAATGTTGATGGATTCGAATGGATAAGTAAAATGCTGATGGTTTATGGATTAATGGACTGTTATTTATTTATTATATGAGTTTTAATGTTCAGTACATAATCATTTGGAGTCATTTTGTTTAGTTTCACAGCATTTGGAGAAGATTTCCTATCATTTCCCTCAAGGTTGAAACTAGTCTTTATGCATCTGATTTAAGGTAGCTATAGCAGACATTAAAAGTTTAATGGTGATTCATATGAGCTCCTGTTGATGTCATTTATATGTTCCTTTATTCCATTCATAAATTCAAGTTGGATTTAGTTCATTTGGAAAGTCATTTCCATCATCTACCCCTAGGGAATTTGAACCACAAGTTGCTAGTAAAACTCCATACATTGACCAGATTTCCAAAGTGAGTTTTAGAAGTAATTGATGGTTTAAATAAACCTATAAAAACAATTTTTATGTATTAACATCATTCATACACATTTTGGTGCAATTTTAGATAATTTGTAGCTATTTGGAGCCATCTACCATTGGGGGTTTGAGCCTCAAATTTACTGGTAAATTCCATGAGTCTCTTGGATACCTAATCGACGCCAAACCACATATAATGTTTCAAATATACTCTAATTAATTCCTTATAACATATACCAGTCTCATACCAACCATTAGTGGAGGTTTTACAATGATTGGAAGAGATTTGTTCCAGGACCCAGGGGGATTTCCACCCACCAAATTGACTAGTCTTGTCTTGAAACTTCTTCCCTTGAAAATTATAGAAGTTGGTTGGGTATATCAATTTATTATATTTATTATAGATGTGTTAATGTCTCTCATCACCCCTTATGACCTTCATTACCAATTTTGAAAGTAATTGGAGGATTTTGGAATCAATTGTATCCATATACCTAGAGTTGAAATTTGGTGAATTTGAGCACATTGGGAAAATTATTCACAAGGGATAGTACAGTGGTATCATATCATGATCTTGGCATCTGATGTGGTATTATATTTAGGAGAAGAAGGAAACCTCATATGATGGTGAGGAGCATATTAAAATCACGGAACCTATATTTGAAGAAATATCCAAGAATATTATGAAAGGATTCGAATTTTTGGCTATCCAACTTAGGAGAAAATATATTGATCTTTAGAAAACCAAGGAGAAAAATGCATCAGCTTGCTTGAAGGAGCAAAAGGAGGATACCCATGAACCACCTAGTTCTGAAATAGGTGAAGTAGAAGAAGTAGTATATGAAGAGGATATAAATTCACTCCCAAGTGACTTTGAAAAAATATGAAGAGACATCACATGAGTATGAAGAAGTTTCTATGGAAAATATTGAAGATTATTTCGAGACACATTCTACCTTGGAAATGAAACAGAGAGAATCTATTGATGGATGCTTGTTACAATGAAGGAGTACCTACTGATGGGTGCTCACACCTCTATGTTGGTGACATAGATATCACTTTTGAAATTGTTGCTGCAATCCAAACTTCCATTAAACATGAAAATTAGTACCTTGTTGCAATTGAAGAAGAAACAATATCAACTTCCCCATCACCACTTAAGCTTCATGAAGTTGGTCCAAGAAAGAAGGAAGAAGATGAGGAGGTTCATTTGCAAGAGCCTCATTTTATTGAAGGTTCCTTAAAGATGAAAGAGTATGGAATTTATATCTCTCATTTTTATGATGAAATGATTAGAGAACCATTTTCTTTACATTTGCAGCAGCATCCTTTGTTACATTATGATGATACACATCTACATGGGTGCACCTATTATGTTCACTTGAATCACTTGGAGACATATGATTTTCCTTGCTCCTTGCCTAGTACATTTGATGTTGGAGGAACTTCATCCCACACTTGGGTGAAGAGATATATGATTGAGAAACATTATTTTTGGAAGAAACATCCTCTATTATTTCATGATGATATATATATTCATGAGTGTATTGATGAGACTTCTTTGAGCCACTTGATGTCTTCATGTTTTCTTTGCTCCTTATTTCGTTCAGATTTGAGTGGAGATTATTCATTCACTTCTTGGATGAAAAAATACATGGCTAAATATTTTGATGTATATCACATCCTTTTGGAGCAGCATTATAGGACTTGGGATCCTCACCTATGTCATTGGAGCATATTTTATAGGTCACTTGAATATTGTATCATACTTGGAAAATGGTGGTCTACTTACTTGGAGGTATAAGCACTTTGATGATTTTTTGATGAGGAACCTCCTTGATGTACATTTTTATTATGTTGTTATGTGTTGATTTTTATCATTTAATCTATATGATCTAGGATCTTATCTAAGAGAATAACATGCACAACAATAATCACAAGAGACAAGAGACACAAAGAGTTTTCCTCGGAAAAACCATAAAGGAGAAAAGCCCGCAACTTCCTCAGAGATAGAATGAGCACCAATAGAAAAAGTAAAACCCAAAAACACAAAGATGATTTCCAACAACTAATCTCTCTCTCACTTGTGCAAGCTCCTCCTCTCTCACTCATGCGCTACAATTGAGTGAGCATGTGTGTCAAATAGAGAGTCTCACTCTCTATTTATACTAGTTTTCAACTTGACAATTACTCGCCAGGGTCGACTTCTCTCGGAGAGTCTAATAACCCTAGTACCCCTGAACTTTGGGGACTATTGACCTGAATTACAACAGAGGATTAACCTCAATGAATTTACATGACTATATTATATTAATGATTCTCTCGATAGGAACATCGGGGTATAATGAAATACAATATAAGATATACAAATGAATACATTCTAAAGTTACAAATACATCAACACTTCCTCTTAACTAGGAAGGTATTCTCTTTACACAGTTCATCAGCACAAGTCTTCATAACTGGATCATCATCAAAGTTGCATCATCACTTCTCCTGCTATCTCGAGAAAATGGTGTTATCTCTCAATTCTACTCATCATAGGAAGTTCTACAGAGCCAACCCTTTTTCATGTTGGTTGTAGGTCTCAGCACTTATATCTGACCATGGGAGGTCCATCCTTCCACCATGTCTAAAAGGCCCAGCGCTTACATCTTACCATGGCAAGCCCAGCCTACCACCATGTTAGAAAGGATCAACACTTGCTTCCGACCACGGGAGGCCCAGCCTTCTACCATGTCAGAAAGGCTTAGCACTTACATTTGACCATGGGAGGCCCAACCTTCCACCATGTCAGAAAGGCTCTACACTTACATCTAACCATGGGAGGACCAATCTTCCACCATGCCATAAAGGATGTGCACTTACATCTAAAAATGGGAGGCCCATCCTACCACCATGTCAGAAGGGCTCTGCACTTACATCCGACCATGGGAGGCCCAACCTTCCACCATGTTAGAAAGGATCTACACTTACATCTGAGGCCCAACCTGCCACCATGTCAAAAGGGCTCTGCACTTACATCCGACCATGGGAGGCCCATCCTACCACCATGTCAGAAAGGCTCTACACTTACATATGACCATGGGAGGCCCAGCCTGCCACCATGTCAAAAAAGCTTAGGACTCATCGCTTCCCCTTGGAAGGAACCTTGATATGGAGAACACCAAGCTTCTCCCTGAACTACTCAAACTTCACTCTAGCTAATGGCTTGGTCAACACATCAGCTATCTGCTCATCTGTCACAACATACTATAGCTTCACTGCTCCTCTTTGAACCATATCCCTGATATAGTGATATTTGATCTCGATATGCTTCGACTTGTCATGGAACAACGGGTTCTTTGACAACTTCACACAACTCTGGTTTTCACAATATATACAAGTAGCATCCAACTAGAGATCAAACAAATCAGATCGTAGCTTCCTCGGCCACATTGCCTCATAACTAGCCAAACAAGCTACGACATACTCTGATTCGGTTGTACTCAATGCCACACAAGACCGCTTCCTGCTAAACCAAGAGATCACACCTGATCCCATACTGAAGCAGCATCCTGAAGTGCTCTTCCTATCAATGGTACTGCCTGTCCAATCTGAATCCACATAACCCTCCAGCTTAATCTTCTAATTCGCCTCATACTTGAGCCCATAATCAACTATACCCTTCAGGTACCTTAGAATATGCTTTGCAGCAATCAAGTGAACATGTCTGGAATCTGTCAAGAACTGGCTCAATGTGTTCACAACAAAGAAAATATCTGGTCTCGTATTCGTCAGGTACATCAAGGACCCAATCATCTAACGATACATCATAGCATCAACCGACTCTGATACAGTATCACTCAATAGCTTTAGGTTCGATGCCATAGGTGTGGTCTTGGCCTTGCAGTCCATCATCCCAAACCTATTTAGTATCTCTACTACATACTTCCCTTGTCCTAGGGAGATTCCATCTGTATTCTGCCACACCTCCATGCCCAGAAACTAGTGCATCATACCTAGGTCTTTCATCTCGAACTCGGCAACAAGCTTCCTCTTCATGTCAGCAATCAACCCATCCTCTCTTGTCACAAATAGGTCATCCACATATAGTAGGAGTATCACTGGGTTCCCTTCCTCAACCTTATAGTAACGGTTGGAACTCGCTTTACTCTTGGTAAATCCCAAGCCAGTCAGGAAGCTATGAATTCTGTCGTACCATGTTCTGGGTTCCTGTTTCAAACCGTACAGGGCCTTCTTCAATTTGCACACATGAATCTCCCTAGCATGTGTCTCAAAACCAAGTGGCTACTCCACATACACTTCCTCTTCTACTACACCATTCAAGAAAGTTGTCTTGACATCCATCTAGTGTGTCTTCCATTTCAACACTGCAGCTAGAGAAAGAACTGATTTGATGGAAGTGTATCTGGCTATAGGTGCAAAAGTTTCTTCATAATCTATCCCTTCCTTCTGGGAGAAGCCACATGCCACAAATATTTATTTATATTTCTCTATACTGCCATCTGCAGTATGTTTGATCTTGTAGATCCATTTGGAAGTTACAACAGACTTCCCTTTTGGTCTTGGGACCACATCCCAGACATCATTCTTCATTATTGATGGTACTCCTCGATCATAGAATCCTTCCATTCTTTCTTTTCTGTCGCTTCTTCATAGTTGGAAGGTTCTTTATCAATGATGTTACACAATAGGGCTACATAACCAGAGTAAGACCTAGTTCTCTTCCTTTCTCTGTGCATTTCTTTTGGAGCCCCATATCTTTCTGCACCTTGGATAGACTCTCGTAACCATGTAGGTTCCCTCTTGTAAGGATTCTTCTCTTAGGGTGAATCTATAGGTTCCTTGGGTTCTTCCATTTCTCGATCTTCTTCTGGAGTTGCATTGTTCATAGTTGAATCTCGGATCCTGGGTACTTTTGTTTCTTCAGGGTCTTCAACAGGTCTATTTCTAGATTTGTTGTAAGCCGATTCTTTGTCAAATGTTATGTCCTTGTTGATGTCGATCTTCTTGAATCCTAGGAAATATATTCTATAAGCCTTCGAGATTTCACTATATCCCACAAATATACCCTTCTTTCTTGAAGGATCTAAATTTGTCCTCTTTTATTTCAAAATGTGTATGTACACTAGACAACCAAATATTCTGAGATGACTGACTTCTGGTTTCTTTCCAGAGAAGACCTCTTCAGGTGTCTTGTTCTCAAGTACTCTATCCGAAGTACGGTTCTGTACATACACAGCTATCCTAGCAGCTTGTGCCCATAGATGCATGGGAATATTTTATCATGAAGCATTTCCCTTGCAGCTTCCATAATCATTCTATTCTTCCTTTCTGTAGCCCCATTCTATTTTGGATTATATGGAGTGGTCAACTCCCTCTTAATCCCTAACTCTCTGTATAATTCCTTGAATTCATCTGATGTGAATTCTCCGTCATTGTCTGATCGAAAGGTCTTGACTTTCTTCTTTGAGTGGTTCTCAATCAAGGCTTTGAATTCCTTGAACTTACTGAATACTTCATCCTTGCGTTTCAATAAATATATCCATGTCTTCCTAGAAAAATCATCAATGAAAGAAACATAATATACGTACCCACTCAATGAATTGGATGACATCGGACCACATACATCGTAGTGGACGATTTCCAATATTCCTTTTGCCTTGCTCTCGCTACTGGGAAATTTCTTCTTTGTGTTCTTTCCTTTCACACATCCTTTTCAAACACCTTCATGCTTTTCCTGTATTTATGGAAGACCTTCAACAACTTTGCTTGCAAGTGATAGTGCCCTATAGTGCACATGTGCAAGCCTTCTATGCCATAGTTCACTTGGCTCTACTAAGTCATGGACCAAGGCTTGTTCTGGTTGGCCCTTTAGCTTGTATAAGCCCCCCTCTTTCTCTCCAATCAGTACTGCATCATCTATAGTCTTTCCCTTCGGCCACATAAGGACTTGGCCATCTATAAATTCAACCCTCATGCCTTTTGCATCCAATGCAGATATGGAGAGGATATTCTTCTTTAGTCCTGGTACAAACAAGACATCCTTCATCTTTAAAGACTTTCCAGAGTCTAGCTTATAGGAGGATTCATCACTACCTTTTATGGGATACTGGTAGTCATCCCCAAGTTTCACTTTGTGGGGTGATTCATGTTTGGATAGTTTCACAAAATATTCTTTGAATCCTGTCATGTGCTTGGAAGCCCCACTGTCTATGAACCACCAATCATTGCTTCCATGTGTGACAGTTCCTCTAAGGGAAGAAATCAAAACATACTCTTCATCACTTGAAGAATCTTCACTTTCTTGTTTGACTTTCTTTCTGGGAGGTTCATCATCCTCTGTAGTGTGAGCATGATGTCTTCTTTTGTTATCCTTCTTCTTGTGAGAGCCACCCTTATTTCTAGGACAATCTCTGGCAAAGTGTACTCTCTCATCACATGTAAAGCATCTGTATTTAGATAGATCTCGGTTGGATCTTCTAGGGTTATCTTTCTGATGAGAATGCTTACCTTTGGGATGATGATAGTCCCTTCTGATTTTCTTGGTGTGTACTTGTTGAAGCCTCAGTTGTGCATGTGGCTGAAAAGGATGTCTAAGACTTACAACACAGGAAGAAGACCCAGCGAAAGGCTTCAAGCAATCCTACGCAAGTTTTATCCTCGAGCTGTTTAAGGTAGTGATCTCCCACAGATACAAAGGCCTCCACTAGCACATGGTTTTCAGATTTAGAGTGATATGGTCTCCTTCTATGGAAGAAGATCTTAATATTGGTGATAATAGTAACAGATCTTTGTGATGATAATGTAAGTATAATAAATGTTGAATAATTAATTTAAGATCTCTGAAAAAATAAATCTATTTTATAGAAATATAAAACAAATAAATTCTTGTCAATTCTGAATACAAAATAAACAATTAAAATTGCAATGTAACATTCAGATCTAAGTGCATAATCATTCTACTATTTGGAATACCAATTAAAAAAATAGTATTTGAATTCAGATCAGATTTTATTAATTGCTGCAAAAAACACTAGATGAATTGAATAAAGAAATTTATTTAATAGATGCATAACACATTAGCAAAGTAATTGAGAAATCAACTCAAAGCTAGAGTTTTGGATAATGATTGCAACATATAATTAAAATGTAATTAAAATGTCAAACAGACAAAGACAAAGAGTAATTGAGAAATCTCATTAAAGAAATTCAACGAATACTCAAAGATGATAAAAAAAACTGTATGTTTATTAATGAGATTGCAAAAAATTACAGTTGTTCAGAAACTACATAGTGTCTTCGATCCTCCCTGTGGTTTTCTCCTTCTCCTCCTCGGCGGCACCTCCAGCTCCACTCTTTAAAGTACAGTAAACTCATCTCAAAAGAGTTAGAGAAGAGAAACGAAGAAATTCTATTCTCCCATCTGCACAGATCAACCCCCTACAATGTAGTGGCCGCCCATCTTTTAAAGCCATCATAACACCTTCATCCATCTAGAACAACTGGGAAACGATCCAGTTTTGCTTACTGAATCTCAGCCCAAAAATATTGTTGAGATCCAACAGAACGAATTAAAAATAACCCTCCCAATCTTACACCATCCCAAATTTTTTTTATAACAATCTGCTTTATGGGAGATTGGGTGAAACAAAATCTGTGATGCATGATCCGTGATCTAATTTTACTGCCGAAAGCACATCTCCGATGAAACCTGCAAATTAATGGAACAATTCGGTATCATGGCAATCTGGTGGGATCATCCTTGGATTGTGAACGCGGTATCTTCTGAATATCATATTCATATATTCGGCTTCTAACCTGCAAAAAAACTTATTAGAATTAAATTCAATCCAAAAGTTTAGATTAGAAAACCAACAAAAATGCAGCTAAACCACAATCCAATAAACACCAGAAAGAAAGCTGTAGCTGATAAACTGGATTGCCCTCGTAGACTAATCAATCTCATCTTTGTGTTAACTGTTTTTTTTTGGTAATAAAAGGTTACTATTATAGTAGTAACGTTTCCGTCCAACCTTCCTTCATGGCGGTTATCAAAAATCCGTGATCTCTGGTACAAATCTTCTTTGAAATTGGCCTCAGGTTGATCATATATCTTAAAATCTGGAAAAATCAGCGTGGCAAATAACCAAACCAAGCAGCGTGACTGTCGATCTCTCTTCGTTATCCAGCTGTATTGGTGTTTTCAAACTCTGCGATCTGATCTGTGCATTGAAACATTTCGGAATCTTCTGGATCTTTGTTTTGTTGTTACTGGCAGTGTAATTACAATCCATCGATTGGTGAACCCGATGGCCAATCTCCTCTTGCATTAAAACTGGCATCTTCTTTTGGAGTAATGCAGTAGTGACTCGTGGCATTTTTATAAAACAGCAAATCTTTACAATTTCGTAATAGATGGCTGTTGTTTGATTTCCTTTGAAAAACTCAACTATCGCCTCTATCGCTGGAAAACTTGGACGTTGTTGCAAAATTGCTGATTTCTTAATATGGTAAACGTCCTTCATATATGGCGCGGTCCCATGCTCATTGTACACGTTCCTTGGTAAATATATGGACCATATTCCAAAAGACGTGTGCACAAATAAGGTAAAAGAGTATCATGTTTCGTGGTAAAAGATTAGTGCAAGAAAGAATTGTTCAATAAACAATTCCAAAGTTTTAATGAAATTCTTTATGTATTTTAAAATGTTTTCAACGTGAACTTGCCCATCTTGCATAAGTTTGCCCTTTTTCTAAATTCTGTTTAAGTGAATGATACCAAATTGATAAAAGACCTTTGATCCAAATTTCAAATTAATATATGTAGAAAGAATTGAAATTGAAAAAGAGTCTTTAAAAGGTAAGAAGCACGTAATTTATTTGGTGAATGAAGTTTATGCATGCACTTAATAATGATAAAGAAGAATCATGTGCAATATTTAAGAAACCTTTTAAAATAATAATTAAAGCCTCTTTCCTACTTAATAATATAAGTCTATAAAAATGCAAAAAAGGCTTCTATTTAAAGGTTATAGAAGTTTGAAAACTAATTTTGTTATGGATGATATTAAAGGCATGAACTTGGTATAAGGAATAATTAAGATTTGTGGAAAATAATAATTTTAATAAATTAATGATCAAAGATGATATTAATATTTTGATTAAATGAAGTATTTTTTTAAAGTAAATATGCCAAAGGTTTTAATGAAATTTATGAAGGCCAAACTTCATGAAGAATCATTAAATTATATTAACCAAATGTTGCAAATGAAGATAGCTAATAAACTTATGCCGTTTCAAATAAGGACATGTAAGCATAATTAAGCATCCAAGAAATCAAGAGAATCAAACAACATATATGAATCAAACCATCAAATATTTAAGCCATGAAGGAAATCCTGAAATGACTAAAAATTTAAGCATCACCTTTTGCATAATAATTGGGGCTCCCATGTTTTGGATAAAACATGGGATCTGTTGTAGCTACAACAGTACTATGAGAGCTTGATCTTCATTTCCCATCTTTTCTTCTCGAGCTACTATTCAAGCTTATTCTTGTGAGCATTCCTCCCACAGCCTACTGAAGGTGATTAGCTTTCTTCTAACACAAATACCTTGAATGAAGGAGTCCCATGGCCTAGGGAGACCAGTCAAGGTGGTCATCACAAATTTTTCATTCTCTACTTCTTCTTCTACTGCTTCAAGTTGTTCTTTGATTTGAGAGACCCTTGTAAAGTATGACTGTATTGTCTCTGCATTTTGAATCTTCACATTCTTCAACTGGTTTCTCAAGGGCATCTTCCGATTTATGTTTTTTCTTTCGAATAGCTTGGTTAAGGAATCAAACATCTCTTTAGGTGTGTTTAGGGAAGACACTTGTGGTATAAGGTGATCCTTGATAGAATCAACAATAATTCTCTTGGCCTTGACCAAGTTCTTCTTGTGTAAGGCCTTAGCCTCATCTCCCTCTGGAACTGGAACCTCTTCACTTATGTGTTGGTTGTGGAGCTCGATCTTCCAAATCCAAAGATATCATCCAGTCGTGTTTGTACCCCAGGTTCACTATACACTTGTTCCCCCTACCTTGGGGTTCGGAGGCAGAGGCCCTTAGAATTTTTTTTGGGATGTGTGTTGCCCAACAGTTATGCGGACCCATGGTCTTGGGTTAACCGTAGTATTTTCCCATGGTATTTTTTCCCTATAAAAGAAAGCATTGTAACACGACTGTGTATGATATTATAGCATTTCAAAAAATATCTTTGATTATGTGAGAGAGATTGTGAGAGTGTGAAGAGGAAGTGCAGCGGTTTTGCTACAGGTTGTATCCCTTCATCTTTTTGTACTGTAATAAAAGGACTGGAAATTTCTTTGTGGATATAGCCCATCGTTTGAGTGAACCACGTTATATCTGTGTCTCTCTGTAATGTGTTTAATGTATTTTGCATTTTGTTTAATGATTTAATTGTATATTTGTTATTTCTCTGCAGTCTTGTTTTCTAACAATTGTTATCAGAGCCAAAAGGTCTATTTGGTTGGTAAACGTGTAGGAAAGAAGGGTTCCTGGTTCGAGTGGGAGCAATGGCAGAAGAAGGAAATTTTAGGGTTGAGAAATTTAATGGCCAAAACTATCAGTTATGGAAGATGCAAATGGAGGACTATCTATACTAGAAAGATTTGTACCTGCCATTGGGCGGAAAAGAAAAACAGTCAATGGATATGAAGGATGAAGAATCGGAGGTTCTTAACAGAAAGGCACTGGGAACAATACAACTGTTCATGGATTCGTCGGTGGCTTTCAATATTTCGAAACAAAAAACAACAAAGGGCGTGATGAGCACATTAGGTAAGCTCTACGAAAAACCCTCAGCTTCCAACAAGGTATTTTAATGAAGCGTTTATTTAATATGAAGATGTTAGAAGGTGGATCTGTTGTCGATCATTTAAATGAGCTTAATACACTTACTAGTCAGTTAAGTTCTGTAAAAGTGAACTTTGATGATGAGGTTAGGGCTCTTCTAATCTTTTGTTCATTTCCAGAAAGCTGGAATAGCTTGGTCATGGTTGTAAGTAACTATGTCCCTAGTTCAAACACTCTTAAGTTTGATGATGTTGTTGGTGTTATTCTTAGCGAGGAAATGCAAAGAAAAAGCACAAGTGAGACATTAGGTAATACGTTAACCATGGACAATAGAGGGAGACAAAAGTAGAGAGGAAAGAGCCCAGGTAACTGCGAAAAGTCTGGAAAGGGAAGATCTAAGTCCAGATTCAGAAAAATAGAGTGCTACAACTATGTTAAGAAAGGACATCTAAAGAAATGACTGCAGAGCTCCAAAGAAGAAAGGAGACAAACAACAAGAGACTACTCAAGAAGCGAATGTAGTAGGTGATGTGTTACAAGATGCTTTGATTCTTGCATTATATAATACTAGTGATTACTGGGTAGTAGATTTAGGGGCTTCATGCCATGCTACACCCCATAGGAAATTCTTTAATGATTATGTTTAAGGTGATTTTGGACATGTTTTATTGGGGGATGATGAACCCTGTAAAATTGTTGGAAAGGGTAAGGTACGGATTAAGTTAAATAATGGAAATGAATGGTTGCTAAAAGATGTAAGGCACATTCCTGCTATGAAAAGAAATATGATCTCAACAAGGCAGTTGGGAGATGTCGGTTGTTTGTCTATGTTTGGAGAAATGTGGTGGAAGGTCACTAAAGGATCAATGGTAATATAAAAAGGAGATAGGATAGGTACGTTATATTTATTTCCTCATAATACTAATTATTCTATCTCTTTAGATTCCACAGAAATAGGTGCGGCATTGTGGCATCACAGGCTTGGCCACATGAGTGAGAAGGGGATATAGATTCTCCACTCAAGGAAACTGCTTCCAAATCTGAAGTAGGTAAGTTTGGAATTCTGTGAGAACTTTGTTTATGGAAAATAGAAGAGAGTTAGATTTCTCAGGGTTGGGAAAGAAAAGAAGAGTGAAAAGTTAGAGATTTTCCATACATATGTATGGGGACCAACTCAGGTACAATCTCTTGGTGGCTCTCACTATTATGTTTCTTTTATTGATGATGCAACTAAAAAAAATTGGGTATATTGCATTAGACATAAATATGATGTGTTTGATACTTTTAAGAAGTGGATAACTTTGGCAAAGAATGAGACAGGAAAAAGGTTGAAATGCCTTCGATCTGATAATGGAGGTGAGTACTACAGCAAAGAGTTTGACAGTTACTATTCACACAATGGGATTCGTAGAGAGAAGACAGTCCCTGAAACACCACAAGAAAATGGTGTGTCAGAAAGGATGAACAGAACAATCATGGAGCGTGCAAGGTGTATGAGATTGCATGTTGGGTTTCCCTTACAGTTTTGGGCTGATGTTGTAAACAGTGCTGTTTATTTAATAAACAGAGGGCCTTCAAGCGCTTTGGATGGTGGGATTCTAGAGGAGGAATGGATAGGTAAACAAGTAAGATAATCATTTTTGAGAAATTTTGGTTGTGAATCATTTGTCCATATTGATAAAGATTGTAGAACAAAGCTTGAAGATAAATCCAAGAAATGTACCTTTATTCGATACGGGTTTGATGATTTTGGTTATTGTTTATGGGATTATGAAAAACAAAAAATAATTAGAAGTAGAGATGTAGTATTCAATGAAAAGGTTATGTACAAAGATAAGTTACAAGGAAAGAAAGTGGAAAAGGAAAACACAGAGTACACAGTGCTTGATGAAAATAAAGAAGATGAAGTTCCAAAGGCACCAAAAAGTCAAGAACAATAACAAGTACCTAAAATTCCTACAACTGTAAGAAAGTCTACCAGGTTAAGTAGACCCCCTGAAAAATTCTCTCCTTCACTATATTATTTATTGATGACTTATTCTAGAATGTTATGCAGAAGCAATGCAGGTAGAAACTAGAAAGAAGTGGGAGCAAGGCATGGATGAGGAGATTGAATCATTGGTAAGAAACCAAACTTGGGATCTAGTTAAGTTTCCTGTAGAAAAAAGGGCATTGCAGAATAAATGGGTTTACAGGTTGAAGGAAGAAGATGGAGGCAAGAATCAGTACAAGGCTAGACTTGTTGTAAAAGGGTTTGCACAAAAGAAAGGTATAGACTTTGATGAAATATTTTCTCCCGTTGTTAAAATGACTTCAATTAGAACTGTTTTAAGTCTAGTGGCGGTAGAAGATTTTCATATTAAACAATTAGATGTAAAAATAGCCTTTCTCCATGGGGATTTGGAGGACGAGATTTATATGCAGCAGCCACAAAGGTATGAGGTCAAAGGGAAGGATAATTTGGTTTGTAGGTTGAAGAAGAGCTCATATGGCCTGAAGCAAGCTCCAAGGCAGTGGTATTTAAAATTTGATAAGTTTCTGACAGAACGAGGTTATACTAGATGTCATTATGACCACTGTGTTTATTTCGAGAGGCTAGATAATGGAAGATATATTATCTTGCTATTGTATGTGGATGGCATGCTTGTTGTAGGGTCTAACATGTAATATATAAATGTGCTCAAAAGAAAACTAACTAATTCATTTGCGATGAAGGATTTGGGTGCTGCAAAGTAAATCCTTGGTATGAGAATAACAAGATACAAGAAAAATCGCAAATTGACGTTGTCTCAAGGTGAGTACATAGAAAAGGTGTTGCAAAGGTTTAGAATGCAGAATGAAAAACCAATTAGTACACATTTAGCCAACCATTTCAAACTAAGTAAGGAGATGTGTCCAGAGACATAAAAAGAAATAGATTACATGTCTAGGATTCCCTATTCATCAGTGGTTGGAATATTGATGTATGCCATGGTGTGCACAAGACCAGATATTGTACATGCAGTGGGAGTTGTGAGCATGTATATGAATAATCCAGGTAAAGAGCATTGGAAAGCAGTACAATGGATTCTCAGGTATTTGACAGGTACCACTTCACATGCATTATGTTTTGGAGGTTCAGACATTATTCTACAGGCATATGTTGATGCAGATATGGCTGGTGATAAAGACAACAGGAGGAGCACCACAGGTTATGTGTTTACTGTGGGTGGAACAATAGTAATTTTGATTTCAAAATTGCAACAGGTTGTTGCACTTTCAACAATGGAAGCAAAGTATGTTGCTGCTATAGAGGCTAGTAAGAAGATGAATTGGTTGCATAGGTTCATGGAGGAATTGGGTAAGAAGCAGGAGAATAGAAGGATGTACAGTGATAGCCAGAGTGCCATTCATCTTGTAAATAACTAAGCCTTTCATTTAAAGACTAAACATATACAGCTCAAGTACCACTTCATAAGATCTGTTCTACATGAAGAACTGTTAAAACTGGAAAAGATACATACTAGCCAGAATCCAGCAGACATGTTGACAAAGGGAGTAACCAGAGAGAAACTGAGTTCCTGCTTGGTTTCTGTTGGCCTTCAAGCATGAAGGTGAAAATAAGAAATTTTCTAATTCCAAGGTCCAAATCATAGTCCAGCAAGAGCAGCAGTGGTGGAGTTGCTGTGATCAGTCTCCAAGTGGGAGATTGTTGGATGTGGAGCCTGATCTTCCAGATCCAGAGATATTATTCAGTTTTGTTTGTACCCCAAGTGTACTGTACACTCATTCCCCCTGCCTTGGAGTTCGGGCCAATGCCCCAAAAAAGGGTGTTCGGGGGCAAAGCCCCCGAGAATTTTTTTTGGGATGTGTGTTGGCCAAAAGTTATGCGGACCCATGGTATTGGGTTAACCGTAGTATTTTCCCAAGGTATTTCCCCCCTATAAAAGAAATCATTGTAACACAACTATGTGTGGTATTATAGTCCAATCTCTGTGATTGTGTGAGAGAGACTGTGAGAGCATGAAGAGGAAGTGCAGCTGTTTTGCTGCAGGTTGTATCTCTTCATCTTTCTGGACTGTAATAAAATGACATGCAATTTCTTTGTGGATGTAGCCAATCGTTTGGGTGAACCACATTATATTTGTGTCTCTCTGTAATGTGTTTAATGTGTATTGCATCTTGTTTAATGATTTAACTGTATATTTTTTATTGCTCTGCTGTCTTGTTTTCTAACATTATGTAGGAGTCCAATTCATTTTCTTCAAGAACCAATGAGATCCTATACTTCCATGCTCGGAAGTTATGAACTCCCTCAAGGTTTTTAGTATGCTTGGTGTGATGAGACATATTTAAATGAGAACCTCAAATGGAAATACAAAAGATTTAGATCTTACCAATTTGAGATACCGAAATTGGATTTGGAGCTGATTTTCTGCAATGTTGGTTTTCTGGTTCCAGGGAAAATTAGGGTTTTACTTTCCCGGATTTCTACCTAACCAAAAACTTCGATCTTGGTCTTTAAACTTTGATTTTGATGAGGAGAGAAATCCTATGCTGGGCTCACTTAAAAATTCCTCTTCTGTGAAAAGCCCTAATTTCCTGCTGTAGTGGTAGGTCAAAATCTGAAAATGCTCAGAATCAGATTCTGCTTCAACAGAAAGAAGTGCCCTTCAATGGAGAGTCATCCTACCGGGCCTTTTGTTGATGATCTGTGGAGAGAGAATCAAAAAGTAAGAAGCCCTAGCTTCTGTAGCTGCACAATGTCTTCTTTTCAGGTTAGCTCTGATACCATGTTAGATTTTTATCATTTAATCAATATGATCTAGGATCTTATTTGAGAGAATAACATGCACAACAATAACTACAAGAGACACAAATATTTTTCCTCGAGGAAACCATAAAGGAGAAAACCCTACAACTTCCTCGGAGATAGAATGAGCACCAATAGCGGTAAAACCCAAAAACACAAAGATGATCTTCGATAGCTGATCTCTCTCTCACTTGTGTGAGCTCCTCCTCTCTCACTCATGCACTACAGTTGAGTGAGTGTGTGTGTCAAATAGAGAGTCTCACTCTCTATTTATACTAGTTTTCCACTTGAAAATTACTCACCAAGGCCGACTTCTCTAGGAGAGTCTAATAACCCTAGTACCCCTCAACTGTGGGGACTATTGCCCCGAATTACAATGGAGGGTTAACCTCAATGACTTTACATGAATTTATTATATTAATTATTCCCTCGATAGGAACATCGGGGTACAATGAAATACAATATAAGATATACCAATGAATACATTCTGAAGTTACAAATACATCAACATTATGTACATTGATGATATATATTATGTACTCATGATGTTTGGAAGAATTCATACAAGAAAATGGGATCCCATAAATCTCTTTCCTAAGGGTATGGGTTGGAGAGCACTCTTAATTGTTGGAGTGGAATACAAGTAAAAGAACCCTGGGATAGTTTTTAGTCCCATCGATTTCAATTGTTTTGGGAAACAAGCTATATGGGAGATGGATTCCCCACTTAATAAAGTGATTTTAATTATAGTAGCGCAACACCAATCATGGTGGTTCCTCTCTAAAATCTTCATGGAATCTCAAAGACTTAAATTTGGGAAACTTAGTGGCAACTTCAAAGAATCATACAGAAAGCAGGTTCTTCAACACCCATGTTTGAAATCGCTTGAGGACAAGAAATAATGGGAAGGGAGTATTTTTCATGTCCCAAATTTTGCATTTGGTGAAAATGGCCTAATCACATTTTCCATATTCATGAGAGCTTGTCAAATGAATTCTATGGGTCAAATAATTGCCAAGGAGGAAAATTACTAGTTTCCTAGGTTGTGGGTGGAATCTTTGGGATTTGGAATAAGGGGGACAATAAATCATGTTTGAAAATTAGAATGGCATAAATATTTAATAAATTATTTAAATAAATTAATACAACGGAAAATCAAAGTGGCAATTTATCATGAAGACACATGAAGGATGTGGGACCCACACAAGCTAGATTTTCTATGCCACATGGCATCCTCCTCTTGTCATTTCAAATCCATAAGAAGCCCAAGGGTCTTGGGATGAGTTGGAAGGTCAATATACTTGACATGAATCAATTAAGGTCGAATTGGAGTGGAAGAGTAACTCGCATGGAAGAGGAAGAGTCATTTTGGAGCTAGTGAGACACTTGGACTAGATTCCCTAGCTTTATGACAACAATGATGAAGATGCTATGAAAAATATGACACAAATCAGATATGAAGGCTAAAATATGACATATATGACTTGTCAGGGATAAAAATAGCTCCAATAGGGAGCTCAAGGTAGTTAGGGTAGCTAATATGCTTCCACATGTGATTTGGTGGAAGTGGGAGACTAGGAATTGTTGTACAGGTGGCATTCTTTGGAATCTCTTCCCAAATCGAGTTGGAGTGCATATATTGGAAGGAATTTGACCCATAGAGATATTTTAAACTTCATAAATATCAAGACCAAATAATTAAGGCATCTTTTAATCATTTGAGAAATTTGCATTTTTGAAGAGAGAGAGCTAGTGGATGACTAGTTTCTTGCCTTAGCCAATTTCGAGGGTGAAAGATTCCCATCCAAGTTGTTGGGTGGAAAGGCCATTCAGGTATTTCATGGATATTTATTGGATTCATAAGTTATAGTTTAAATCTACATGGAAGCTCATGGACACTTCAATAGCATCTTGTTCTTTCATCTATTCCAAGTTTTCTCATCATATTCTTGCTCTATGGATTGAAGCGCACTTGGTGAGCTATTGATATATTTGAGGGAGATTATAATGCCCCATTATTTATGTTATGATGTAAATGATCTTTATTTCAATTTCAGAAGACTCTCAGGTCGAAATACCAAATATTTCATGTAAAAATGTTAAACAATGAAGAAACAATGCCATTTCCCCACTACCTTGTTGTGAACCAATGTAATGTTGATGGATTCCAATGGATAAGTAAAATACTGATGGTTTATGGATGAATGAACTGTTATTTATATATTATATGAGTTTAATTTTCAGTACATAATCATTTGGAGTCATTTTGTTGAGTTTCAAAGCATTTGGAGAAGATTGCCTATCCTTTCCCAAAGATTGAAACTAGTCTTTCTGCATCTGATTTAAGGGATATATAGTAGACATTAAAAGTTGAATGGTGATTCATATGATTTAATTTTTATGTCCTTTATATGTCCCCTACTTTCATTCAGAAATTAGAGTTGGATTGAGTGCATTTGCAAAGTCATTCCCATCATCTACCACTAGGGAATTTGAACCACAAGTTGCTAGTAAAACACCATGCATTGACCAGATTTCCAAAGTGAGTTACAAAAGTCATTTGATGGTTGAAAGACACCTATGAACACCATTTGTATGTATTAAAATAATTCATACAGCTTATGGTACAATTTTAGAGCATTTGGAGCTATTTGGAGCCATCTACCATTGGGGGTTTGAGCCTCAAAATTACTAGTAAATTCATCGAGTATCTTGGATACCTAATAGACCCCAAAACCGCATATAATGTTTAAAATATACTATAATTAATGTCTTATAACATATAAAATTCTCATACCAACTATTAGTGGAGGTTGTACAGTGCTTGGAAGATATTTTTTCCAGGACCCATGGGGGATTTCCACCTCCCAAATTGACTAGTCTTGTCCCTAAACTTCTTTCCTTGAAAATTTAAGACCCTGGTTGGGTATATCAGTCATCACCCCTCATGATATTCCTCACTAAGTTTGAAAGTAATTGGAAGAGTTTGGAATCAGTTGTATCCATATACCTAGAGTTGAGATTTGGTGAATTTGAGCACATTGAGAAAATTATTAACAAGGGACATTACACGTATCCCTCTCATCCTCTTAGTCTAGAACCTCCATTTTTTTCTGCGATATCTTGTGGAGAATAAACATAGTAGATTACATTTTGCAGAAAATTGTGTAACATCACCGACTCCCGTCGAGTAATGAACATTGGGAGTATTATAATATATCATAGATACATAGTTACTACAAGGCCCCTCTTTCTTTCACCACTTTCACCTACATTTACTCCCCACTTTCACACTTTTCAATTCCATTTATACAACATTTAAGTTGCATTTAATGCTTACTTCTTTGTGGCATGGGCTACCCACAGACTGTTATCAATGCCCAATAAAATCCAAAAAAAATTAATAACTGGTTTCAATTAATCCCTTAACTCGATTTTTAGGGTAACATATAATTCTAAGATTTAATTATTTTCCTATATGAGAGTTTCTATTATATGCACTCCATAATTCGTAGTCATGGTTTGATTGGTGCAGTGCATTGACTCATGGACTCCATAGAAGAGCAGGGCAATTGATTGTTAATGAATAGACCTTGCGAGGTTTTAATACACCTCCCAGGGTTTTACCTATACTAGCTATTAATTCATATTAAATTATGTCATATCACCAGCCGTCATGATGTACATCATCAACTCTCTCAATTCTAACTTTCTAGAATAACTCCAAGAATTTATTACGGTTGGGAAAAAAATATAAATAAAAATGGATATTTGTTCTAAATGAATACCTGTAGAGGGATGCATGTATCCATTTTCCTATTTCCATGTTAATGAGTTGTTTATCTCGCAACAATTTAACTCGAACATGAAAAACTTGCACAATTTAACTCAGAATGAAACTAAACATATAGCAAGTGCTCTTTGGGTGAGACATCCCTTTGGTGGTAATGGGTTGAAACGTAAGGAGTTCAAACCATGATTCTTTGTTATATATTTTATTTTATTTTTAAATTTCAAATCTGTTTAAATATTTTTTTTTGTTTTGTTTTACATTTATCATATAAATACATGAACATATCATATAAATAAATAAATATATGTGTGTTCTTACTGAACATTTCTAATCCTTTATATTTCTATATATATATATATATATATATATATATATATATATATATTCTCTTGATGCTTTCCCAGACATCTATCTTCCTTACTTTCCTGGAGGCCTTTCCCCAATTCATTCCAACTGCTTACTCACTTGCTAACTCGGGCTTACTCGTGCTTACTCGCTTGCCTGGGTTCACCCAATAACTCCAAGAAATACAACACTAAAGGAGGACTCTTTGAACAATTAATGATAACTGGTTGCTTATCGCTTCGTTGCCTTAATTCGACCAACTAAAAACAAATGGCTTATTATCTTATTGGTTAGAAGATTATATATATATATATATACACTTATTTTACAGTTCGTATATTTATAAATCTTTAATAACTTGTTATGTTTGTTTGTTTTTGTTATTATTATACCTGCCTCCGCAGGTATGTTGTAATCGATTGTTCAGACTCATCTGTACCGTTGACAGCTGCAGAATCGACTCCTTTGGACTTATTGGATCTTTTGCTGAGCTCTGTGGTTGCGTTTTGAATGGTGTGGTTTTGGTGGGCACCCTTCGGGTATGTTGATCTTTATCAGATGGGTATTTGCAGGTCTGGTAAGGTCGCTGGCTTTTATTCGAATTTAGAAGGCGATTGTACTTGCAACTTGCTTGGGGGATTTTAGTTTGGTGTTGTTTCTGCGGTCACCTTCTGGGGTTCTTTGACTTCTTTATTGGCCTGGTTTGGCAGGCGGTTGGGCCGGGCGATGGCTCCCTCTCTTAGTTATGTAGGTGGAATGAACTAGTCGTGGACTGCTGGGGTCTGGGTTTTCCTCTCCCGCTCTGGATCAATTTGAATTCTCACTGGGGGGTGGTGGTTGTCACCATTATTGCATGGCATTGATCGTTGGTTGTGGTGTTGCAATATTATGCTACCTACTTTATTGAGCTTTTATGAGATGGACAGCTCTGATATAATTCCTGAGAGATGTGGAGTGTTGTCATTTATGAGGCATTAGATCACTTGTGTCTGTTCTGTATCTGATTTGTCGTGGGAGGGTGACGGGTGGTCTGCATTGATTTTGGTTGTTGGGGGGTGGTGTTACATTTAAGAATATGTTTGACGTGTCTTCTAGGTGGTGAATATTTATTTAGATCTTTATGTTTTTGGAGCACTCGGGATTTGGACACTAGGTTTGCTGTGATTATTTGAGGTTCATTCATTGGAAGGTGGTATTTTGACGATGGTGGGTCAGTACCCTTCGCAGACAGCTGAAGGCTCGGGGAATGTGATGGATGGTATGGGCTCTGTAGCTCATATTAATTCAAACTGGAGGCATCACATTCCTTTCCCTTCTAAGGAGAAGAGTACCAGGGGGGATGGTGATCAACGTAAAAGAAAACTCAAAGCACATAAAATTCGAGATGGGATGGAAAGGCTCACTCTTGGCAAAGACTTGGAGATCGATAAGGTGTAGAGTTATGCTCAGAGGGCACTTGTTGGGAGAATAGAATTTGTGCGGGTTACCAGAGTCGCGATGCTGGCGTGGATGAGAGAGGCCTGGGTTCCTGTGATAGGATATATGCCGAGATTCACCTTTCTACTGAGCGGCTAGTGCTCTTTCCATTTCTTGGAGGAATTGGATGCTATTATCATATTGCGTGGCATTTGGATGATTAAGCACGGGTCCCTGATGCTGAGTAGGTGGCATGTGGGTTTCGACCCTGTCACTGAGCCGGTCAAAAAGCGGCATTTGTGGCTACTGATGCCTGGTTTTCCTATCCAGTGGCGGAAGAGGGATATCATTGTGAGGATTGCAAATACTATTGGCAGATTTATTTTCCTGGATGATAAATCCTTGATTACAAGTGACAAGAAGATGGTGGCTGTTCTGGTGGAGTTTAATGTCACTATTGGACTGCCGGAGGAGATTGAGATCACTTGCGGGACTCGGGTGAGGGTTCAGAGGCTAGATTATTGGCGTGTGCCGTTCAGATGCCACCTGTGTAGAAGAACGGGTAATCTGCAAGACGAATGTCCGGATGTGACCACTGTGGAGCCTCATAGTACACCTGACCTGGCTGAGCTTTGTCAGAAAAGTGGTATGACAGACATTATTGGTAAGTTGATTACTACTAAACCTGAACTCTCTTTTCTTGAATCAGCTGAGATTGAACTTTTACAATCTGTTATCACTCCATTAGCAAAAGATATGCATGGACATTGTGGGGCTGCATTACTGGAGGGTCATTTGGATTCTGGCGATCCTTCTATTGTTGTGGTTGAGGAGTCCACAGATGTGACTGTGGGGAGCTTGGGGCCAATTGAGAATAAGGTTGATGATTTTCACTATTGTATTTGTCCCTATTTGAATACTTCCACTGATAAACTAGACCAGGGGCCTTCGACATCTTTGGGGATGGTTGCTGATAAGGATCTGATTAAGGAGGTGGATTTGGGGGGGAATATTTCGGCATTATATGATAATATCACTGATAAGAAACTGTGGTCATTATTAGATGAGGAGCATGGGGTTGATCCTGGGAGACTGGAGGGGGATTATTGCAAAACCCCTTTGCATTGTTATGCACAAAATCCTGAGTCTCAGTCGAGTGCCTGTCCAATTCAATCCATTCGGTTGAATGTGACACTACGGAAAGGCAAGAAGAAGCATTGGGTGAGACTTAAAGGTGGTTCTAGCTCACTGGAGCCTAACTCACCTGTATTGAGCAGTCTGGACCTTTCTGTGGCTGTCACCTCTCCAAGGGATCTTAGAGCAATGTCCCTGGGACAGGGTTCAAAATGATCCTTAAGACCTTCAATGTTAGGGGATTGGGAGGCCTCCCTAAGAGAAGGGCGCTCCGTGAATATATTTATTCTCATTCTGTACAAGTTCCTTTTTTGCAAGAGACTATGGTTCCAGCGTCGGTTGCATGTGAGAATTTCCTTAAGATTTGTCCTGACTGGGTTGTCACTGCCACAGACTCGATTGGTTTATCAGGGGGACTATTATCGGCCTGGGATCCATGGTTCTCCCGTTTCAAATCTTTTAGTACTGCTGGGGGTATACTATTGGAGGGGCATTTCAAAGGTTTCGATGGGGTGCTTAATCTTCTCAATGTCTATGGGCCATACAAGGACATGCAGAGATTTTGGGATCATATTTCCTTGCTGGGTTTACTGCATTTGGAGAATTTGATCTTGGGTGGCGACCTAAATTTTACATTGGGGCCTTCGGAGGTCTGGGGTGGTAGACAGGCTGATGACCCTTTATGTTTTTATTTTGCTGATTTGTTTCATTCAGTGGAACTGGTGGATGTTATTGCTGACTTTCCTTCGCCTACTTGGTATAATGGTAGAGAGGGAGTGGGACATGTTGCGAAGAGATTGGACAGATTTTTGATCTGTAATAAGCTATTGGAGAAGATTGACAGATATAGGACATGGGTGGATTTTTCTAAGCTATCAGATCACTGGCCAGTGTCATTGCAATTGGATTTTGATTTACTCAAAATCAATCTGCCATTTAAGTTCAACCGGGTCTAGTTGGAGGAGGAGGATTTCCGTGACTTTATCAGGGCCACTTGGGCTGAAATGCATCATTTAGATAGTGAACCTAACTGTAGAAGGTTTTTGATGAATTTGAGCTATCTTAAAAGGCTGGTTATTAAATGGGAGAAGAGGAGAAAGGCGGAGAATAGATTGGAGCTTAATGAAGTAGAGGAAACTATTACTCTGTTAAATGAAAAGATTATGAAAGGATTAGGTGTGGAAGAGGATAGGAAGAGACTGACAGATGCCATTGACAGTAAGAACCATCTAGTTCACATCAAGGCTGAGACTCTTCTCCAGAAAACAGGGCTAGGTGGATGACAGAAGGGGACTATAATACTCAGTATTTTCATAAGGTGGCTAATCATAGGAGGATACAGAACTCTATCTGGGAATTGGAAGATGATACAGGAGGTAAGATCTATAAACAGCTTGATCTGTGTAAAGCTGCGAAAGGTAATTTGCTAAGTTTTATGAGGAGACTGGCGAGAGGAACATATTGGAACAGTTGGAGGTGACTAGACATTTCCCCAGGTTCTTTGAGCAGGATGAAGGTAAAAAGATTTTTAACCCCATTAATGCATCAGAGATAAGAGATGTACTTGATCTTTTTAAAAAAGATAAAAGCCTAGGGCCTGATGGGTGGACAGTAGAATTTATACTGCATTTTTTTGCACTATTCGAGAAAGATTTGGTGGCCTTGGTGGAAGATATTAGGATGCATGGGCATGTTCCTGGCATACTGAATGCTACCTTCATAGCATTGATTCCTAAGACTAATAAGCCACTCACCTTTGATGACTACAGACCGATTTCACTTTGTAATTTGGTATATAAGATCATTACTAAGATCTTATCAATCAGGTTGAAGCCTATTCTATCTCAAAGGATAACTAAGGAGCAATTTGGTTTTCTACATGGCAGGCAGATCTCGGAGGCAGTGGGAATCACCCAGGAGGCTTTACATTCCATTAAAACTCAGGACTTGGACGCTGTCATACTGAAATTGGATCTTTCAAGAGCCTATGATAGGGTTGACTGGGGGCTCCTGAGACTCATACTGGTACAGATTGGCCTCCCTTTTGAGGTGGTTAGATGGATTATGGGGTGTATAACCTCAGCTAATTTCTCTGTGCTGGTAAATGGCGCTCCTACTTCATTCTTCAGATGTGGGAGGGGACTCAGGCGGGGCTGCCCTTTGTCCCCTTTATTATTTCTATTGGTTATCGAAGGACTGAGTAGACTTTTATCAGAGGCAGGATCAAAGGTGTTCTTTTCACTTCAGCACTTTCTTTGATGCATATACTATTTGTTGACGATGTGATCATTTATGGGACAGGGGATGTCGAGGATTGGTTGGAGATTAATAGAATTTTGAAGCTATTCTGCTGTGCATCTGGTATGCTTTTAAACTTTGGTAAATCTTGCTTCATTTTCCATAAACAGGTTTGTGCTGTGGAGAAAGCTATAAAGGAAATTATTCCAGTTAAGTCTTCGGCTATTGGGGATGGATTGAAGTACCTGGGCTGTTTACTAAAGCCAAATGGTTATTTAACTAAAGATTGGATTTGGTTGCTGATCAGATTGGAGAAGAGGATTAGAAACTGGAATAATAGGTGGTTGTCTTTAGGCGGGCGATTGATTCTGATTAAAGCTATACTATTGAGCATTCCGGTGTACTGGTTGGCTATGGGATTGATTCCATTGGCCATTATATCTCGCATGAATAGCTTGATAGCTAAATTTCTGTGGTCGGGCAGTTTATAGAGGAATAAGATCCATTTGGTTAGTTGGTGTAAATTATGTTCTCCTTGGAAGGCTGGGGGCTGGAATATTAAGGATCTGGAACTATTTAATGTGGCTATACTATTGAAGATGGGATGGAGAGTTATTACTCAGCCGGGACTCTGGAGTTCCATATTGCAGGCTAAATATTGGAAAGAAGACTCGGTAGAAGGGTGGATCAGGTATGAACATCAGGAAAAGGCGACTGGATCATTATTCTGGAGGAGTTTTAACAAGCAGTTTTATCGAATTAAAAACTGGTTAGCCTGGAAATTGGGAAATGGAAACAAAGCTTTGATTGGCATCGACCCTGTGGTTGGTTGTAAAACTGATTATTATTTACCTTTGCATATCATTGGGTGGCTTCACTCATAGGATATCTGGTATTTCTATCAAATACGATCAGGGAGAGCGGAGGATTACAACCGTGGGTATTGGATGGACAGTAATCTGTTAGGCATTACCGGGAGCGATGCTACTATTTGGGATCGCTATGTGGCTGAACTTGAGAAGACTGGAATCCGATTAATGGATTGTGAAGACTCACTAGTGTGGGACAGGGGCAAATTTGGATCGATTACTGCTGAGAAGGTTTACAGTTCTGAGATTGATGAGTTATGCCCGTCTACTGGTATATGGTGGCATCAGGTTATTTGGCGATGGAATGCGCCACTTAAGATTATCTGTTTTCTATGGCTGGCACTCAGTGGTCGTATTCTCACTTGGTAAGTACTTTGCAATCGAGGTTACTCTGGACCTAAGATGTGCCTGTTATGCATGGAATCTGCTGAAACAGTAGATCACCTTTTTTGTCATTGCTCTTTCTCATTGCAGATTTGGCGATTGTTGAGGTTACATTTTGATTTTTCTGATGATTGGGGAGGTGGATCTCTGGTACACTGTCTCAATGAGTGGCATAAGTCACATATATTACACAATACTTTACCCATTTTCTACATCTGGGTTTTGTGGAGGTACAGAAATTCACTCATCTTTGAGAACTGTAAATTGCCATTGGATGCCATTATATGCTGGATCATTAGATTATACAGCCATTATCCTAATGGTTCGATTTGTAGGAAGAAAGTTGGCTTTCATTACCCTCCATTACTTCCAAGTGGTATCCTGGGTACTTTTGATGGGGCTGAGCAGGGAGGATATTGTGGAGGAGGGGGGACATTGACATTGGCACACAATCATTACTTTCATTTTTGGTTGGGTTTGGGATCTGGTACGAATACTAAGGCTGAACTGGTGGCTCTTTGGGCATTACTCAGATTGGCAAGAGAACTGAATATAGATAACATTAGCATTCTGGGAGATTCGATGGCTATCATTGGCTGGGCCAGAAAGGAACATCCCATTCGAATCAACAAAATTTTTGGACGGCTTAACAGGACTGCTGAGATCATCGATACTTTTCAGCATACATATTTTCAGCATCTACATAGGGAATATAACACTACTGCTGATAGACTATCCAAAAGAGGCTTGAGGATAAATGAAGGTTTTATTTATATTGAAGAGTATTTGGAGGGCAGCATGTGTTCTTGTAGAAGTACTAGATACTATTAGCATGATGATAGGAGTGGTCCATAGTACTAGTATTTGAATGAAGGGTTTAGAACTTCTGAACTATTTTTGGATTTACATATTTCAGAGCTGATATGTTTTTTGTGGTGTATGTTTTGTAACTGAATATCTAGATTTTGGATAGCGAGGGAGATAGATTATAGATGATGAGAGGATCATGGATGTACACTGAAAACTTTGTATGGATAAGTCTCCTTTGATTTCTAATAAGAAATAGCAAGGGACTGTTTTTTCCCATTACGTGAAAATGTTGTAATCGATTGCAAGTCAACTTGGGTTGACTCACCTATTAGTTCAAAGGTACATAAAAATTAAAATGTTGTTTATAATGTTTAACTTTATAATTTTATAAATAATAATTTTTAATTATAATAAAAATGTATTTATTTGTGTTGTAATTGGCCAATTACAAATGATGTCAGCTTTGGAATTTGGTATCTAGTTTTCAGATGACAAGTGGCAACTATGACATCAAGATAAGTACGGGTCCTCCTTAACTAGCTTTTCGTTTTCGAACACGTGTTCTCCGCACAAAATTCACGGACCACCACATAAATTTGGGAACTCCCCCAAAAGACCTGCTAAAATTATACATCTGGGTTGAACAAAATAACTATCATTTGGCCCGTTGTGACAAACAATAAGCCTCCTAAAAGCTCTGCTAAAATTATATACATCCGTGCCGTCTCCCACCACCCGACCAAAAGGACCGTCATTTGGTTCAAGTTGGCCTTTTGTGACAAACAAAGAACCCATTGGCCTTTATTACTCCACATGTTTATTGCTCTTCACAACTTGATTTGATTCATTTCCGATACATCACTCTTAACGATGATTTAAGATATGTTTTATATTTTTAATAATAATTATAATAATTTAATTGAGAATTATAGTGTACAAGTTGATTTGATTCTGATATATCATTTATAAATGATTTAAGATATGTTCTATATTTTTTAATAATAATATTAATAATTTAATTGAAAGTTATAATGTACAAGTTTATTTAATTCCGAGATATAATTTTTAAGGATGATTTAAGATATGTTCTATATTTTTTAATAATAATATTAATAATTTAATTGAAAGTTATAATGTACAAGTTTATTTAATTCCGAGATATAATTTTTAAGGATGATTTAAGATATGTTCTATAATTTTTTTAATAAAATAATTTAATTGAAAGTTATAGTGTAGTTAGAGAAATTGATTGTTTATAAAACAAGTGGAAATAGCAACATATTTGCTAAGTACTTGCCTCTTAAGAAAAGTTTCAAGAAAATAGTAATAGGTTGAATATAAAAAAAAAAGTAACAATAGATGTAGCAAAAAGATGTTCTATGAAACCACCACCAATGTTAGATGGATGACTTCATACTCTTTAAAATAGTTTGAGTTTTTACATATACTTCAATTGGAGGCCTAATAAAACAACCATTGAGTTTGCACAAAATTATATAATTTAAAAGTTGGGTTAGTGAGCATAAATATGTGTTGCACTACAAGTAGTCAATAAAAGTTACGGATCCCATTGAAAAAATACACTTCCTCAAATTCCAGAGAGCTTAAGGTTAAAAACATGTCACAAACAAAACTTATTAACAAACATATCAAAAGACATAAAATCTGGATTAAATAGCTTAACTAATTCTTCTAATGCTATTTTATAGCTTAGCTTGTTTATTTGATGTAATAAATAGAATGCCATTTTTCTAATGCAGAGTTAGTTGTTTGACAATGAAGAAAATTATTATGATGAAATATAATATGTATGTGTCAATTAAGTGTAGATGGTTGTTTGGTTTGAATGAGAAAATTAT
>LPNX010908561.1:1133405-1183551 GCA_001517045.1 Pseudotsuga menziesii
AATAAACCAAGTCACATATTTAAGGATAACATGCTTGTTAGCTTAAATAGTGTTGTATTGGATATTGATGTAAAGGTTCTTACAATCTTTGACCTATATTATGAAAGAAGTTTTATTATAAAAAAATGAAAGCTTATGTATATTAAGTATGGGTGGTTGCTTTATTTCTTTTTAAAATCTTTGCAATTGAAATTTAAAAAATTATACTAAGCCAAGATTAAATACATTGTATAAATGTGATATAGTAATAAAATAATTAAATATTTTATTATTATTTGGCACCCATTTAAACTCTTCTGAAGATGAAAAAGAACGTAGGCAATATCATGTTGCCATTCTCTGTGCATAGAAGATTGATAAGCAGATAGATGAACTATTAGGACTAACACCATCATGTTCCAGATCTGTTCCTATGGGATATCGTTCACTTGCCAATTCTATGAGACCCATAGAACCGATTATAGATCATGTAGTAACACCAAATAACCCAGGTCAAATTACCACCCCTATCACCTCTCATGTTATGTATGTTCCTAATCCTTTGAGGTCTTCTGCACCTGGGGCTCAACCTTCAATTCCCGTTTGGTCAGTACCTTCTAGTGCTGGGGGGAAAACTATGGCACGACCTACGTTATTTGGCATCAGAATTGTACCTAGTCAAGGGCAGACCTCTAACATAGAACCATATATAGTTTATGTCCCTCCCACCCACACTAATGTGGTGAATCCCTCATCCAGTTCACGTCAAACCTCGAGGGCACAACCTGTAACCGTCCAGTCTTCTGAAGGTTATGTTTATCAAATACCTGTAGGTAATCATCCACCCAATCCTATGAGAATGCCTTATGCTAGAATTCCATACTCTAGTAACACTTTTACACCATGGGGGAAACCCAAATGGTCTTACATGTCAATTATGGGAGGGATACCTATACATACTGCGGGAAGTGTCAGAGGACCACCTTATGGAGGTCCTCCCCCTAAGGGGCCTAATGGTCCTGGAGGATCTGGAAACTTTCCTCCTTATGGTCCTAGTGGTCCTAGTGGTCCTGGGGGCCTGGTAGCTTTCCTCCTTATGGCTCTGGAGGGTCTGGTGCCCCTCTGCCTAGTGGTTCCGGAGGCTCTAGAATTTTACCTCCTGGTGGCTCTGGAGGGTCTGGTGGTTTGCCTCCTAGTGTTCTTGGTGGTCTTGGTGGTCCTAGTGGTCCCGGTGGTCCTGGTGGTCCCGGTGGCCTTGGTGGTCCTCCTGGAGGCCCTAGTGGTCCCGATCCCGAAAATCAACTCCCTATGGGTGGATTTTTCGGTAGTTCTTCATCACAGAAACCTATTTTTCAGTCAACTTATGGTCCTACTGGTAATTATATCAATATTACCAGTATGTGCAACCCAACCGATAGTTACCTTTCCTAGAAACTTTGGACTTGCCTGATTTGTCCAAGTTGATTAATGACCCCATTCTACACAATCCCTTGTGGCCTCCCATTCTAGTAAATTTACCATTGGATATCCTGAAATTCGATGGGAAGCAGGGAGATGATCCGAAGAACCATGTTATGACATTTCAATTGTGGTGTTCTTCCAAATTCCTCATGGATGATTCCATTCGATTATGACTCTTTCAGCGAAATTTTACTGGTACAGCCGCGAAGTGGTACATTGAACTCCCACAACATTCATTTGTGGATTTTGGCTCGTTGGCAATGGTGTTTCTTACACACTTTCAGCTCCCTATTCATTATGAAACGGGCACTGATCTTTTAACCTCTCTGCGACAGAACACCTCCACCCACATTTCTGATCATATTCATGAGTGGAGAAGGAGGAGAAGGCTTATTAAGGCCCCCATTCTGGATCAGTTACTAGTTGATTGGTTCACTAAATCCTTGTTGCCTCCTATTTCCCAAGATGTGGCTATGGGCGGTGCTGTTACCGAAGAGCAAGCTATTAGTCAGGCTCAGTACCTAGACTTGGTCTATTCCTAGTCTAAACTCTCTATGACCTGATTCCTCAAGCTCCTCGCCCCAACACCAATCCTGCCAAGCCACCAGCAGAAGTACCTGTTGATGGGATTGTTGGTTCAATACAGTCCCTTTCCACGGTGAAACCTACCAAGTAAACCCAAAATACCACCCCTTCTCCTTCGAATCCTAAGGTTTCCACCGAGTTCAATTATATTCAAAGTACTCAAACCTCGGGTAATAATAAGAAGAAAGGTAAAAATCGAAATAAAAAACCTGGAAACCAACAGGAGACTCCACGACCAACCAACAGTGATAAGGAAAAAGGGAAAAGGAAGGCAAAATATCCCTATCTGCTATGTAGTGGTGACCATTTTTCAAAGGAGTGTCCTCATCGGGACGAAATCTCCCAGTTTCTGAAGTCCAATCCCACACCCGCAGTACTTACAAATCCTTTTCCCTCTCAAAAACAACTGATAGAACACATGTCTAATGAGAGTAACTCTAGTTCATCAGAGTAAATTCATATGATGTCCTCAAATACCATCAATCTACAAACTCGAAGTCAGAATTATGACAAACCCGCAAATAAGAAAGAAGATCAATCTTCTTCAGGGAAAGTTCCCTCTACTAGTTCTCCGGAATCCTTGTCTAGTGTCCCCTTATCTATCGAGAATCCTACTCTCAACATGATTTTGCGCCCACCTAAGAGTACTCTTCAGAAGGTTGCCTTTAATCCAAATGCCCGAGCTGCTCAATTTTATAATGTAGTTGAAGATCTCGCTTAGGCACCTTATGCGATGTCTACCTTAGAGGTACTCCAAAGTTTCCCTACACAGCACAAGAATTTGTTGACAACATTAGGATATTTAGACCTGGATAACACTAACTTGATTCATTTCAATGTTGAGAACTACAAGCCTAGATTACCGCATAAAATTGCTTTTCAGATCATTACAAAAGTAGTGGGAAAGAAATTCTTTCGAACGGTACTAGATGAAGGAGCTTTGACCTCGGTGTTGTCTCTGACTTGTTGGAAGGCTCTTGGCTCTCCCAAGCCTGTCACATCACCTACGACCCTTAAAGCCTTTGTCGGATGGGGTTTCCAACCCCATGGTCTCATATCAGCCCTAGCGATTGAGCTGGAGGGAAAAATCGTTTCCATCCAAGTAGAAGTAGTAGATGCCCCTTTATATTACAACCTCCTTTTAGGAAGGAATTGGTTTTATGCCATGACTGTTGTTTCCTAAATAGTATTTTGAACAATCCAATTCCCACATCTAAGGAGAATTGTTACTATCGATCAGCTTGATTTCTGTACACCGGATGTTACTACCTCCACGGCTAATAACATCCCCATGTTAGGCCAGTCCCCTCCTCCTTACCAATCGATTGAGCTAGGCATGTTGAAGGATTCATCCCTTATGGGTATTTTTTCATCCACTCCTCCTAGCATGGATACCACGACAGTCCATATGATCGCCTCATTTGATTATGAGCCTAAGGGAAAACATGTTGCTGAGTCCACCTCGTTGAGTCCACATGAAGCTATGTATGACACCATTCAAACCTTTTCTGATGATCACACTAATGACCTTCATCTAGTGGCTTCGGATCCTTACCATTTACCGTACTGGTTAGAACCTTCTCTTCCTGTTCTATATTATCTCTCTGATACTTTCCCTTTCGATGAGTCCATTATGGAGATCATGAATACGGATGAGCCCATTTGGGAGGATCACCATCATAGATCCATGTTCCTCCCCAACACCAGTTCAGTTAGCCATGATTTTGCATCCTTGTTTCCTACTGATATTGTCAACGTTCCCCAAAGTCTTATATTG
This sequence comes from Pseudotsuga menziesii, assembly GCA_001517045.1. Taxonomy (NCBI): domain Eukaryota; kingdom Viridiplantae; phylum Streptophyta; class Pinopsida; order Pinales; family Pinaceae; genus Pseudotsuga; species Pseudotsuga menziesii. Next base: position 1,137,208 of record LPNX010908561.1, read on the forward strand.
TTGCAAGATACATATTCTAAAGGAAACCTTTGCAACATTACTCATACGAACCCGATTGACATATCAACCAAACCTGATGTTATCGAGCATGTTCATGTTGGGCAGAACTGCTCAGCAGATGAATTTGAAGCATATAAGGCACTTTTTAAGGAATTCCATGATATTTTTTCCTAGTCCTATAAAGAGATGTCGGGGATTGACCCATCCATTGTGGTCCATGAGATTAAAACCTATCCCATGGCTAAACCTATCAAGCAGAAACTTAGACAAGCCCATCCTCAGAAGAACGCAGCTATCAAAGCTGAAATTGAGAAACTTCTCAAAGCTGGGTTTATTTATCCTGTACCCCTGACGGAATGGGTATCGAACGCTGTCCCTGTCAATAAAAAGTAGGGCACAATTAGAGTCTGTATCAATTTTAGGGATTTGAATAGCAGCTTGTCCCAAGGACAACTTTTCGACTCTGCACATCGATCAGATTATCGCAACTGTGCTGGAAGTGTCATCTTTTCATTTATGGATGGCTTCTCTGGCTATAATCAGATTGAGCTATTACCCTCCGATCAACATAAGACTACATTCATTTGCTCATGGGGAACCTTTGCAGATAAGAAGTTACCTTTCGGCTTGAAAAATGTTGGAGCCACATTCCAGCGTGCGATTTCCTATGCGTTTCACGATATTAAACTTATTGTTGAACCATACCTTGACGACCTCCCTGATCATTCACAGCAACAGGAGGACCACCTTGGTCATCTTAGAGACATATTTTTGAGATGTTGTTATTATAATATACGGATCAATCCGCATAAATGTGTTTTTTGCGTTGAGATGGGACGTCTGATAGGCTTTGTGGTATCCAAAGATGGCATCCAGATTAATCCTTTGAAGATTGCCACTATTTTAGATCTACCAGCACCAACTAATCTCCTTGAACTCCAAAGTTTGCAAGGGAAGGCAAACTTTCTCTGCTGTTTCGTGTGCAATTTCACAGAGAAAATGCACGGTTATATGCGTCTCCTCAAGAAGAACACTCCATTCTTCTGGGATGGCTAAGCCCAATGCGCCTTTGATAATATTAAGCATGCTCTGACTCATTCACCCATGATACACCCCTTGGATTATTCAAAGGACTTTATCTTGTATATTGCTACCTCCGCTACTACCATCACTATGGTTTTAGTGCAGGACAATCTCCACGGTCAGGAGCACATGATTTATTATGCCAATAAGAATCTTATGGATTCCAAAACCCGTTATTCATGTGTGGAGATGTTAGCATTGTCTACGGTCATTGTTGTACAAAAGTTTCATCACTACATTCTGCTCTGCACTACCACTGTATTGGCAGACTAGAACCCGATGTATTACATCCTGACTCGTTAGGTGCTCGAGGGCAAGTACTCTCGCTGGATCATTATCCTTCAGGAGTTTGATCTAGATTTTACCAAGGCGACATCAAAGAAATCCTTGGTCTTTGCAGAGATTATGTGTGATATTCCCTGTGCTACAACGGAATCTGAGCCCAGTGATTCATTTCCGGATGAATTCCTATTCCTAATTAGCACTATTGATCCTTGGTATGGAGATTTATTGGTTTATCTCCAAACACAACGATTTCAGCGCATTTATCTCACGATGATCACCGCTGTATCCGTCACCACACGAAATACTATCTTATCCTGAATGATACCTTGTATAGACGTGGGATTGACTCTATTCTCCAGCGATGCCTCACTCATGAGGAGGCTAAACATGTGTTGAATGATTGCCACTCTGGAGCATGTGGAGGTCATTTATCTGGGATGGCTATAGCCCAAAAAATCCTTCGCACTAGCTATTTCTGGCCTTCTGTCTTCAAAGACTATCATGAGGCTGTTAAGAAATGCCCACCTTGTCAACATTTTTATCCTAAAAAGTGCACCCATCCTGCTCTGCTACACCCTGTCATTGCCATTGGCCCATTCGCCAAATGGGGGATTGACTTCATGCATTGTAATCCTACCTCAGCTGGGGGGCATGGTTACATCATCGTAGCTGTTGATTATTTCACAAAATGGGTTGAGCCCATGCCTACATATGCAGAAGATGGTAAGACTGCCGCTCTCTTCTTGTTCAATCATATCATAGCTAGATTTGGAGTTCCACAATCCATCGTTATTGATCACAGATCCCATTTCCATAACCAAATGATGGAAGAACTGAGTGCCAAACTAGGTTTTCGCCATGAAAACTCTATGCCGTATTATTTGCAAGCTAATGGTCAGGTAGAGGCCATTAACAAAGTTTTGAAAACTATGCTTCGTCAAATGGTTAGAGATCATAAATCCAATTGGCACCACGTTCTTTTCTCTGCTCTTTGGGCTTATCGGACTTCTGTAAAAACAGCTACTGGTTTCATGCCATTCCAACTTATTTATGGACTCGAGGCTGCCTTGCCGATCCAATGTCAGATTCCATCCTTACAACTTGCTGTCGAACTTCTCCCAGACACTTCAGCAGAGGAAGAAATATTTTTGTACTTGAGTAACCTTGATGAGACTCGAAGAGATGCTTCCTTGGCTAATGAGGCACATAAGAAATGCATCAAGGCGTAGTATGATAAATCCATCCACCCTCGTGTCTTTAACGAGGGTGACCTAGTATTGACTTATGATCAGAGATATGACAAACTAGGGAAGGGTAAGTTCGAGTCCATGTGGTACGGACCTTTTGTTATTTCTAAGGCATTAGAGAAAGGAGCTTATGAGCTCATTGATTATGATGGAATCCCTTTGGGGAAACCGTGCAATGGGTTGTACTTGAAAAGGTAATATTCCTAGGTATTTCTTGGATAGTATCTTGTATATATGTATATTGATTGACTTTCAGTGTGCTTTTAGTATTTTCAAGATGGTTTTGATTTTAGTGTCCGTATCTATTTATACCATGTTTCGGTCATGCAGATGGCTTTCTACGGCTTCGTTGACGGTGTTTGCCGCCACACCTTGAATCTCTCCTTGGCTGCTTGGGTCCTCTATTTCCCAGCTGAAGATTTGGTCAATTCAGGAGCGATTTGTATAGGTCCCGCTACTAATAACATCACTAAGTATGAAGCGGTCATCGGTCTTCTGACTGAAGCTACCTCCCAGGATGTTCATGATCTAGTAGTCTTGATGGACTCACAACTTGGGGTTTTCCATTTAAACCATGTCTACACCATTAGAAACCTAGTGCTCCTCCACCTCTTCCGGAGAGTGCATTTGCTAGAAAGATCATTTCAAACTGATACTTATAGGCATATCCCTAGGGAACATAATGTAGTGGCTGACTCATCAGCTCATTACATCCTAGATTGGTATATTTCCCATTCATGACATCAAATCAAACATGGTACATTGTAAATAAACATTCAAAGACACATAAAACTCATAGAAAATGCATTTTCCATTTGAAACATATAAACACCATGTAAAAGTCTGTATATATATATATACGAAAAAGTTTACAAAAAATAGGTCCTGAGACCTCATCTGAAGCACGTAGGCTTTCAGGAAAAATTATTATACAAAATCCTGAAGCTATCATCTTTTAGTACATATCGCATACACTAGTGGTGCTTCTGATAGCACATCACTGCTTGAGCTACTCTACGTAGTAGCCTATTGCATCGACCCTATACTCCCATTGTGGATCTTTGATATATCATAGGGAGGTCATCTATGTCAGCATCTGGAATATCCAAGGTCAACCTCTCCAGGTTTTCCTCTAGCTCCCCGGTGATATCATCACCCCGTGGTACAAAGTGGGCTCCAGATCACCTATCCAATGGAGATTCTCCTCTAGGTCACGCTGCTCCCACATCTGCATGAGAATACATAGGTCTCATCGCTTAACATAAAAAATACAAAATGTTAAAAAACATAAAAACATTTTCATCCATTTTAGGGTTTCTTGCTTCTTATCGATGTCAGCCCACTGTCCTCCAGGTGGGAATGGTAGGTCAGGATCTCCGGTGAGGTCTGTGACTGCATAAGCATAATCCTCAACCATGAGGATCTGATCTTGTAGCCATCTGAAGAACGGATCACCAAACTTCACCCTTCCCCTACCCACTCCTGTGCGAGCCATGACCTAGACCCACCTCAGCATACGGGGGTCCCATGCTCTCAGACTCTAGAAGACCACCTAAGGTCTCATCTGTGGAACCCGCTCGAAGAAGAAGTAGGATAAAATGGAACCAAATCCAAACTACTTTAGCTCTCCCTACCGACACTTACTCAGTTGATCCTTGAAGATTGGAAGCATGGCTTCCGCCCAGTTGAACACCGTGGGTGCCATGGCCTCTATGGCGTACAGCATGTGTGCCTAGAATCTTGGTGCACACCCTGACTCCCATACACCCTATGCATGGTAAATAGGACGGTCCATAGGGCCCTATCCGTCATTGCTTTGATGGGGATCTTCTTCCCTGATGTACCTTTCCCTGGTGCATAGTGACGATCTATAAGCTCTTAAGTGGTAATATCCCCTCCATGGGATCTTGTCAGTGAGATGGGGGCACCCCGTCTTGAGAGACCTGTCAAGAAGTAGATGTCCTCTACTTCCACCGTAAGGATATGGGCCCCCACCTTGAAATACTACTACTCTGGGTTCCACATCTACAGTATGTGTTCCAGTAACTGCTCATGTGACACCATGCTTGGGGTCCGGAAGAACTTCAGGAGCCCATAGTCCCGTAATGCAGCAATACAACCCGCATTTATTTTAGCAGCAGCGTCCTCATTGTCATGTGTTCTTTCTTTCCATATCACCATGTTTTGAGCAACCTAGACCTGCCAAAAACAATAATGGTATGCATTAGAATCATCCTTAAATCATTAAAAATACAAGGAATGAGTTTATTTTTCTTATACTATCAGTTTAAATTATACACGGCCGGCACCTCCTATGCACCATTGGAGACAGGCGGTGGCACCACCTGTCCACTGTGTTATTGGCATGCTTCTCGGGTAGTACCGCATATCCCACAAGGGGTAGCCGCGGTGCCTCCTTTTAAGGTTTTAGGGTTTGCCATAAGAGCCCAAAATCCCACCAAATCTCAAAATAAATGCTATGAAATGAAAGAGAAGGGTCTTAGCTATTACCTGCAACTGACGATGCTAAAAATGGACGATGGAAACTCCCGGTATCAGCTACTGAAGATCTGGCTAAGAAAATGCTCCAAGTGCTCTCTGCTATAGGTAAATAGTGAAATGATTTGGTTTTTTACTATTTACATGACTTATATAGGCATTTTTGGGTCTGACATACTATAGTTTTGATATAAAATCATATTTTAGTCAAAATTTATCTATCGTAATCTCTTAATTCTAGTTATAAATGCATTTAACACTTGTTTTAGAGTCGCTTGCAGGATAAGAGAACTATAGTAAGAAGCTTTGGAAATTTTGTTTATGGCTTTTTCGCACTTTCATAAAATGGAAAAGGTCGATGAGCATTTATTACGACACTTTGTCACGCTTGTTAAAATCTAGTATAAAAGGTCCGAGTCCATTTCAAGTTTCTTTCCAGGCTCGTAAAAATCAACATTGTGTAAAGAAGCATCACAGAGTCCCCTTTTCACCTCTTTTTTAGGCTCCTTAAAAACAAAAAAGTCGTCGAGTCCATTTCCGATTCTTTCCAGGCTCATAAAATATGACATTGTGTAAAGAAACCTCATGGATTTCTCTTCAAACTCTTTTCAGGCTCCCTAAATATGAAAAGATCGTCGAGCGATCTTGTCTTCTTCACGCTCGTTAAAGTATTTGAAGATTCGTCCATCCGATGGTAGGTTATCTCTTTTTTGGTTCTGATAGGACTATTTACAAAAAAGAAACACTCCAGCCAATCATGACTGGAAGAGTTCTCTAAGGTATGATTTTACACTTTTTCGGGCCTTAGAGACTAAATCATATGAAAAAGGACCCCTTTGGAGTCTTCTTCCATATTTGTTCAGACTCTTTAAAAATGAACAATACCGAGTTTTATTTTAGTGGACTCATTAAATCAAACATTGAGAGACTCGTCTTGGGAACGAACCCCTCCTCTCTCAGGTTCGTAAAATATATGAGTCTAGACTTGTCTTTCGATAAGCTATATCAAGTGTTTGTTACCCTCTTTGAACTCGTAAAACCAAAAAGAGGCACTCATCGATCACGATAGGGGAAATGGGAAGGGAATCATCTTGTAAATAATGGCAGTTGTTTGTTGTTACCTTTGAACATGGCACTTGTTTGCACATCATGTCAGTCAATTGGGTATTCAGCTGATCTCCGTGAAAATCCACTTTCATGAGTCATGTCACTCCTTTGATTCTTTCAAAAGAATGCATTGTCCACTGTCGCATTGTGTGTCTGTCCCATTTAGTCATGCTACCAAGTATTTTTGTCGTGTCGCTCAATGTTCAAAGGGGATTTGAAGAAGTTTTACCTCTGTAGTCTACATAGTTTTTGTGTCAATATCTTTGAGTCAATCATATGGTTACTACATTCACATCATTCCAGAACTATTTTCTGAGTTTCATGTTGTCAATGTGGGACTCATCATGGTCCTCCTTCGACGAGACTATTCTTGTCAACGTCAGCTCATCATCCGAGAAATAGTCTTAGAAACAATATTTAGTACCTTGAGATATATATGCCTTAATGATAGATTCTCTCGCTCTTGACATAGGTTCACATCATTGACCTTTGATCGATAGAATCAACTGGGTGTTCGACATCAAGACATCTATTCGCACTCAATAGATTGTACTAGGGTACCTTGGGAATCATTGACATTAATGGTGATCTCCCTCGTACTTGTTAACGGTTCACATCATTGGCCAGTAATCAAGTGGTTTCTACCATGTTCAACTTTAGATCATTGTAATCACATGGATAGAATTGTACTTTGTGGAAGACGAGACAAAGACCCTGAGTATTTGTTTAAAGCACTCATTGCTTTTTCCCCAGGTTGTGATGGAGTTTTGTATATCTAGCATGGATCCACATTTGTATGGTCATGGCTATGCTCAAATTTGCATTTATATGACATAGATCTACATTGTATGTCTAGTAGCTATGTCCAATATTGAGTCCTCTATAACATGGATCTACGCTATATTCTAGTAGCCATGCTTGTTTATTCCTCTCATGGATCTGCCTTGTATTGGTCTGCAGCCATGAGTTTGGGTACTTGTGTCTATGAGTCAACATACTGATGTACTACAGATGCCTACTTGATGACATGCTCTGATCGAGCCAACATTTTCATCTCATGGCGACGACTTGTTCTCTCAAAGCTCTCGTTTATCGTATCCCTCTAAGACTCATGCTTTGGAGGGCATCCTGTTATACCAAAATCCTATCACCATCATGTGATAAGACTTTTGACATACCTACTTGCCCTGAATCCCAGCACTTGGAGTGGAAACCCATGCTAATTGTCAATCTTTCATGAAAATTCCTAGCACTGCACTTTCTCTGTTGTCCAGGAGCTATACCGTGTTTGCACCGCCTATCTCCTATTGCCCACAAGTGTTTCCACCACTTATGGCCCCTAGTCCATAAGCATTTCTTACCACAACCGCTCTATCATTGAAGGAGAAACGTGATACCCTAGGTAAAAAGGGAAAAAGAGAAGTTTCTCGAGGCTTCTAGATGATAAGCCTCATGTCCTCCTTTATCCCTACTATTGTGGGTCAGTTGAGCTCGAGATCCCTCATCCTAGGATCTTAGAGGCCACCTCACCCACTAATCTCTCAACCTACCCTATCCATTAAGCCTTATAAATATGAGCTCATAGCCATGGTTGAGGGGAGAACTCTGAAGGTATTGTCATGCTATTGGATTGATTACTTGGCCCAAGACCATTTGGGAGAGCATAAAGAGCTAGAGTCGGAGATTTTGGGGATGAGAATGCTTGGTTTCATGGAGATGCATGTCAACACTAAGGTTTGGTTGTAAACTTCTTAATATTTATTTAATGCAAGTTGATTTATGTCCCACATATATTGTCATTGTTTGATTTCACATTTATGTTGTTAGATTCCTTAGTCCCTAACATAGATTAGTAGATTATATTCTGGCAGTTTCAATATGTTTGCGTGTTGAAGCTTTATTGCAGGTACACAGGGTAACGATCAAAGCATCACATTCTAGGTATCTATGTCGTCGAGGGAGAGTCTTCAACCTCTGTCCTCTATTTGTTCTGGATATGAACCATTCAGACCAGTGGAACACCTTGTTGTCTACAGGAGGTGAAATATTCCAGCTAACACTTGCTCTCTCTAGAAGAGTCCTATTCAAGTGTTCAACAACACCATTTTGTTAAGGAGTATAAACTGTGGTTTTGTGCTTTCGATCCCAGCTTCCTTACAATAGTTTTCAAATTCCTTAGATGTCAACTCACCGCCATTATTTGTTCTCAAACACTTAATTAACCTATTAGTGCTCCTCTCAACCAAAGCTCTAAACTGTTTAAAAGCATTAAACACATCAACTTTTATTTTCAGTAAGCATATCCATAGCTTTCTATAGTAATCATCTATAAATGTTACAAAATATGATGATCCTCCAAAATAAATAGTAAGGGATTCCTCCCATAGATATGAATGGATGTAATGTAGGACACATTTACTTACATGCTTTCCTATTTTAAAGTTATGTCTAGAATGGTTACCAATCAAACAATGTTTACATAACTTTAAATTCAGAGATTTTAAGTTAGGAAGCAACTTACGATCTGCAAGTATTTTAAGTCCATTCTCACTCATATGGCCCAAATCTTGGTGCCATAAACAAGAAGAGTCTCATGCATCTTCAGATACTACAACTGCATGATTTACCTTAGTTCTTACATCAAGCTGATAAAGGTTCCCGATTATTTTCTCCTTCATGACAACTAAGATGCCCTTGGACACCTTCATGACTCCACCTTCAACTACAAACTTATAACCAACATAATCTAGAAATCCCATAGATATTAATTTCTTTCTAAGTTTGAGAACATGCCTTACCTCTGTTAGTGTCCTCATAGTACCATCATACATTTTGACCTTGATACTACCAATCCCAACAATCCTACATGAAATATATCATTTCCCACATAAACTATACCATTGTTAATGGGTTGGTAGGTTGAGAACTAGTTTTTGTAAAGACACTTATGGTGAGAGGCACCAGAATCTAACAACCAGTCATGATGGTATTCTAAAACATTAGAAACAGACAGTACCTCATCAACCATACATGATTTTATTTATGTACTTGTGTTTGCTTCTTTTTTGGAGTCTTCTTTGGATGAATCTTCTTCTTTGGATGCTTTTCTTTTATATCAAACCTTCTTTAGATGGCATAATTTATTACAATACACTTCATCTTGCTCTTCTTAGCTCTTGATTTGGATCTATGTGCACCTCTCGAACTATGTCCTTGTTCTCTAGATCGACCTCTAGCTACCATTGATGTTGTTGTCAAGGTTTCTGAATTGTTCTTTCTTCGCATCTCTTCACATAACAAAGCTCCAAAAACAATATCATAATCAAAGGTCTCTGTATTACTAAACCACATACAAGTGATTAGAGGATCCCAAGATCTAGGCAGAGCACAGAGCAAGGTAACTTCCTTGTCTTCATCTTCAAATTTGACATCCAAGATGGCTAGTTGACAAATCATATCATTGAAAGTATTTAAATGATCAGGGATGTTCGTACCTTCATCCATTCTCAGGGTGTACATCTTTCTCTTCTGAAAGATCTTGTTTGTCAAGGATCTTGTCATATAGAGGATTTCTAGATTATTCCATAAGTCGGCTATTGTTTCTTCTACAACAATGCTGAATAGAACTTCGTCTGCTAGGCACAAACAAATAGTGCTTAGGGATCTTGTATCCAACTCCTCCCATTCTTCATCTGACATGCCTGTAGGATTCTTTGATTTTCCCACCAACACTTTTTGCACTCCTTGTTGAACAAGTAGATTTCTCATTTTCAGCTTCCAAAGCCCAAAATTACTCTTTTCATTAAAATTTTCCACTTCGAATTTGACACTATACATCTTTGCCATTGTTTCATGCAACCACATCAAAGTTTAAAATATCAAGCTTTAAATAATGAATCAAATAAATTTTGAAGGTTTAATTCTAATTGAGATAAAGAATTAATAATAATAATAAGTTTAAAAAATAACATAATATATTAAAAAATAAATTTTATAAAAAATTACACCTTATAACTACCTAATCACCATTATCCCTTTTAAAATAAATTATACCTTATAACTCCCACCTTTAAAGCTTATATCCACCATATATAAAAGATATACATTCCATCATCCACGTAATATTTCATATATGTAAGTCTTCAAGAAAAACAACTAGCATACCTTTTAAAACAAAATTATTTATTACGCCGTTAGGCGTTTTTCTCTGAAGTTTTGTTCTAAACCACTGTAGACATCGTCGTCCCTCTGGCCAGTGGTATTTTTACACTTGTATTCTCCTGGGCTGCGCATTGTTCATATGTTTTTACGTGTGTCTTCTCCTGGGCTGCGCATTGTTCATAGGTTTTCTGTATTGTCCACTGGTTTATGCAGCTGTCCAGTCCTTTCCATGTTTAGGTTTTTAACATGGTTTGGTTTCATTGTTATGGAGGTTTCTTCCATTGCGTTCAGTGAAAATCCTGCGAAATGGATCAAATCCGGAGCCCTGAAACTATCTGTGATGATCTCGGTGTAGGCGATAAATAAGGGAGGCAACTCGACTTGCCCGTGAGAACCAGGCTGTAGAGTGTGTGGGGAGGACGAGCGTGCTCTATAAGTGAACGCGGAATGGAGAATTTGACCCATGAAACCCTCTTATCTCCTTTGAAACCAGGTTTTACTAGCCATCTCACCATGAAGACCAAACCCCAACAAAATCCAACTGACGGAGAAGGATAGGATCTTGCTGAAAATGGGGACCAATAGTAGGATTTAGGCGCACCAACTTAGCAATGGGCTGTATGTTTCCAGATGGTTGGAGCAATACAAATACAAGAAGCTGACGATGAGCTCCACCCCTATGTCATACATAGGAGGGGACATCAAGAAGTCTGGTGAGCTCAGTAAGATGTTGGACATTCCGGTTGAAAGTACGAATAAAACAAAGAAATCAAGGTTTTTTCAAAAAAATCCAGGTCAAGGGAATGGAGCTTCCAATTTAGGTCCTCTAACATTAGGCGAAGCTCCTCGCTTGGCCTTTTCCCATCCCCAAATAGACCCATCTTCATGTTTACTCTCCCAAAAAACCTTAGATGTTTGGCTTTCCTCACAACGCCAATGGCTGCAGCAGATTCTTCAAAGGATTTTTGGTGTTCGAACCTATCTAGCGCATTCAATCATTGATGGCATCCTTCAACGAGTCTCTGTCCCAACTTTGCAAAGACAACACAGTGAGTCGGCCTTCGACTTGCAGAAGAACGTATTACCAAAACCCCACAAAGCCCTGTAATCGTGGTACAAAACCCTACATATAATGGAGGAAAAATCAGAAAAATCCGCAACCATGGGAAAAAACAAAGAGAACAAAACAACAGATGTCCATGTCAACTATTAGCTTAAAGAGTTCTACAATAAATCCGACAGGTGTCTTCTCATAGATTACATCGCACAGAACAAGAAAAGGGGGGGGCGATTTTTGGAAGGAGTTGTCGGTGGCGCTCAGTAACAACCCTGATATGGTGAAGCTGGCTGTGAAGGTTCTGGAGGGCTTTGATTTCTCTTACTCTACCAGCAGACAGGTTTGCGTTTTTCTCTTGGAATCCCTTTAACCCATTTTTTGTAATGAAAACAGTGAGGCTATTCCATTAGATGTCAAGAATTCTACCCGGGAGATCGCTAAGGTTTGGAGAAACCTGATTAATAAGAAGCATGGGTTGGATTGTCGAGCCTTCTTGCAGCTCTTAATATCTTTTAGGATCGCAATGGACTACGAGGAGGATGAGCTTTTGGAGATACTAATTTATGCTTTGACACAAAAGGAAGCTCCAGATATGTGTTGGTCTCTTGGATTGTCTCTTGATGTAGGTTAGTGCCTTGCTTACTATTGCATTTTATTAAACATTAAGCTAGCTAGCGACAAAGGAGTGCAAGAGTTTAATAATCCCACATTAGCAACAATAGTGAGACAGGGGCGTTTTCTAAATTACTAGATGTGTTAAAAGTAGCTTTGTCAATTATGAAGTTTGCTTGGGGTTGCAACTCCACCCAGAGTTTAGGTGATACTTTCTTCCCTCGCTGCCTCACTTTTGCTGTTACAGTACTAATACCGCTTAGAAGTGCTTGTGTTAATTTTGGGTCCTCTGCACTGTCCTTGTTGTGATACCATCTTGTTTGAAAGTATCCAAATAATAATAGTTCATATTTCCTTATTTCATGTGTTTAAGATTGACTTCTAATATGTAATTTAATAAGTGTGTTTTTTGAGCAAGTCGCCTAGATTGTGAATGGGTCTGGTTTATTGGTGACATCAGCGATAATTTCAACCATACACCAGGGATCGATTATCACTGGTATGTATCATCTGAATGACATGCCTCAACCAGTTATAGGACTAGGTGCAACTCCATGTCATTTTTTTGCAGAATGGTCACCCATCCCAATTGGCACATTCGGAGGAACTCGAGTTTATGTAGGTCAATGCAACAGCCATTGACCTTGGGCTGTGCTTTTGTTTCTAATCCTGAAAATGCATCCTACAAGAGACCTATTTGCATGGGTGGTGAAATGGTATCGATAGGCAAACCAATAAATAATGTCTACATGGGTGAAATAGTCCTCGAGATACAAATCAATAAATAGAAAGCCCTCGAGAGGCAAATCAATAAATAGAACTTTTATTTTACTAAGCTATTATTGTAGGGGTACTTTTCAGTGAAAATCACCCATCGACATGACCATAGAAGTAACCGATTATTCATGTTCTTGACATGCCACCATCTTTACTGCTGAACGACAACACCATCAGCTGCAAGACTTGTTATTCCACAACAATTTTTTTTCGTTACAAGATGCTTATATTATCACTGTGGATGCTTCCTATTATCACTGTGTGATAAACATGTCAATTTCCATTCTGGGAGAATTACAATGGATGTGTTCAAATTACAACACTCTTAACCATCTAAGAAATATCATTGCAGCAAGAATCCACGAGTGTGGTGGATCTATCGTACCAAATTCGCCTAGGATTTACCAAATTCCCCATCCACATGCATCCACATGTCATTCTGGGAGAGTTACAATGGATATGTTAAGCTTACAATACTCTTAATCATCTAAGAAATATAATTGCAGCAAGAAGCCACGAGTGTGGTGGATCTATTCTACCAAATTCACCTAGGATTTACACCAGTCCCCATCCACATGAAACAGCCTTCTTGCATGGGTGAGACGACTCATAAGGGCCTAAACATGTCTTTGGGTATTCGAGCCTTGGTGTGGGATATGAAATTTCCCTGCTTTACCAACTAACCAAGACTCTGTTGGCTTAGCATAACTTAGAAAAAATGGACTTATAATGTTTGAAGTTTATTCGAGTTAAAGTGAAACGTGCAGTTGTATGTGGATTAGACAATATATATTAAGGCAGTTTTAGAAAACTATTATGAATGGTTGAACTTGATTTTATATAACAAACTGTAGTAGTTTTATCAATTAAAAGATACCTTGGATGGAAGTGTGGATTTATCTTAATAAGAAATCTTTGTTCAGCCATCGGGCCTTGGTTCATAGGTATGGTCGATGTAATGTTTAGGCACCAGGGTTCTTTGTTTAGATGTGGCTTTCTCCACTTGAATGGCAAGTGTAAAAAAGTTTGATGCTGGGTAGAATTCACTAGACAATTTTAGCAAAATATTTACATTTTGGACTTGACACCTATGATTTGACCACACAGAATGATTACCATGAATTCTCTCACACATGAGAAATGGACCACTAAACAGGAGCAAAAGCTCTTGTGTATGAAGGGGGCAACATCAAGCCTCTCTAGGTCTTGGATTCATTATATTGTTAGAAGTTGGTTTTTGGACCACTGTAGCAGCATCATCGCTTGCCCCAATCAGAGTCTGCCATGCATTAACGTCTACCACGCCTTATTTCTGAAGCATAGAACGTCCCAATAGCCTATCTTATAGTCACATGCATAGCCCTAGAAGTAAGCGAGGCAGAAGAAATTTGGATTCGTTTTCCATATCTAATAGGACCCTACAGATCCATGATGGAGGACATTGCTAAATCCATTGACCAGCAGTTGGCTCCCTTCTCCAACCAACTAGAGCTCCATAAGATGAAACCCATTTTACCAGCCCAAGAGGAAATGCAGAAGGCTCATTCATACTCAGATCTGGAGAAAATACATCACAGGTAGTTCAATTATTCTCCATGAGTTTACAGCATTCTTTCTAGACCACATCATTTTTATTCTCCTTTCACCTCATGCTTATGATTCCTTTTCACATCAAATTCAGAAATGCAGGTCAGGTTTTTGTTTGGTTGGTGGATTCACTGCAAGGTGGGTGCTAGAACTCTGGATGCTGCAACGATGTTTGTGATGTTGGTTCCGGGAAACAATGCCCCCATTTCATGATGGAGGTAATACATAATGATCCCTCTAATTTCATTCTCTTGCTGGACCTGTTACCCAAGAAGTGCCTTGTCTTTAACCCTTATTATCTGAAAACATTCTACGAAGACACGAAGCTTGAAAATTATAGGAAACTTATTGAAAAGGCCCCCTCAATCACAGTTCTATATTTCATCTTCTCTTTATGTCAGAAGCGTTGTGTCCCCAACTGAACTGTTGTTCAAGTTCAGAGATCTCAGTTCACCCCATGATTTGCATTTAGTAGAGGAATTGATTCATCCCACAACCAATAAGGTTTTCGAGACATGGGTCGAAGCTTTTGATGGCCGTTGTGGGCGATGTGAGGTGGACGAGGAGGAGAAGACGATGATTTTCACGAGAGATCAGCAAATTAAAAGTATAGGGATTGAAAATGATCTCATTTATTTTCCTAATTTGTTTGGACAGGAGATTGTAGACTATGTGATTGCTGCCATTAGAAAAGGTCAATGAAGCTAGCAATATGTGAAGGTATGTTGAGAAGTGCACCCAATCTTTATTTTATGTTTAGGTGGGTGCTATTAAGCTTTCTGTTTCCCCCTTCATACACAATAGCTTTTGCTCCCGTTTCCTTAGATTTTATGAATTTTAGGTCTTGGAATCATTATATTTGGTTTTAGTAATATGTATCTAAGATTTTAATACAATTATTGTGCACTGCTCTTTTAATGGGTTCATTCAAGGAGGGGATGCCCAAATAAAGTTTGATATTCTTGTAATTTGTGTATGTTGTTCTATCCATTCTATCCTCCAATTCCTACCTGCCTCTTCTTACCAGTTCATTCAAAATTATTAAATAAGCGTTATACTTCACTATCTCGCTCTTCTTCTCTTTTCAAGTAAAGGAAATGAAATTCACCAATATGTTTTTGGACTTCGGAGTTTCTCAACATGTCTCTCATGTTTCTTTCAAGTCCTAAGATGGCTCAAGGTGCAGCAGGTCCTAGAGAGTTCTGTCCATGTGGTCTTAATGCAGATAGCCCCCTTTGCAGCCCAAAGCAAACCATCTTCCAATTCCAAACAAATTATCAGTCTTGAGAGGTCTAGCACAAATCTCTTCTCATGTTATCAACTGGCTCTAATTCTCTCATTTTCATGTTTTGGTTCACTTCAACGGACAGCAATGTGGAGGCTATGAGGCTCAAAACAACAACTTTTAACAGAAACTATTTTGGGGTATGAAAGATCAATCTTGCACTTGGGACTAGGGAATTATGGTGTATGGAATCCAGAGAATTATCAATATCCATTTACAATGTGGAAAAAGGTGGGTTTAGTGAGAAACTCCAAAATTCACAATCCCAGATTTTGTAGGAAGGTTGAAGTTAATGTGGAGGGCACATCATGTAAGAGTACCAGAGGTATGTAATTGACAGGTTTGATACAATAGCCAATGAGGGGAAGTGCCCCTGGTACTCTATTGACACCAAATCAAGAGGTGAATTTTGACATTCTAATTATATTTCTGGGAAAAGCTTGTATGGAGATTAGTCTCATGCACGATTAAGTTATTTTCCTTCTTTGCTATGTATGTTGAATTCGATTTATCTAGCTTTGAATAATAGGTCAAGAGAATTTCCTGAATTGTAACCTTAATTTGCAGACACAAGAAAATACAAAATTAGGTGGTTCCAAGAACAAATCTGCATTTCTGAAGAATGCCACAACCTTTCTTCACACAATTGGTGAATTTGAGAAGGTGGCATTTGCTGCTCATATCAACATCTACATTAGAGATGATCCAGTGATGAAAATATGCCTTCCAATTGATCTTATGACAAATTATCTCTTTGATATAATGAAACATGGAATTATTCTATGGTATGAATACTCAATTAACTAATAAGTACAACCTTGTTGCAATTATAGGATAGCTACATTTCATGAAGTTTTGACTGTACTTGGATCTTGTGGTTTGTTCATAGAATTAGCTGTTGTCATATTTCTAAGAATGAAGACATTTATTGTTTCTATTTTTGTGGGCATGATGCAATAAATTGATCAATGTCGTTGTTCTTGGCACCATTGATGATCAAGCAATAAATACGAAATCAAAGCTTAATCCATTGGAAATCAATGAAAATCATACAATTTGCCTCAATTCTTCAAAGGCCATTGGATGCACAGTAGTAAATATTGGAACACGGGACTTAGTTGAAGGGCAGGTAAGTGAAATCTTTTGTATAGTTGTATATAGGTTGTTAAATTACATATTGTATCTGAGGACTTAGATGATGGGATGGTAGGTCAAATAAGCTGTATAGTTGATCCCACCTTTATATATTACCACTGCCATACTATGTTAGCTCAATTCAACAGCTGAGTGTTTTGAGTTATATGTCCTAATATTGAAAGATTTAAGGCTGCTGTAATTGGCATAAATATATTTATGCTACATGTCTAACTCTCTCTATTTGGCTGTGGGATTTACCTGATGGTTTCATGGCCTATATCCTTAAATTACCTGTTTCATAACTCATGAATTAAGGTAAGTGGATTCTTAATAATACATTGATAAATTTGAAAAAGGTAAAGGGTTTCTCTACCAATATATAATCTTTCTATATGGTTGCAATTTCTAAAGATTCATTTAGCTGAGAAAGTTGGTTGTGAACATCATAACTTTATGCTCTTTAGAAAGTAGGTACATTCTAGTTCTCTGATTGATAGGGACATGGACTTTGTTTTCTAACTCATACAATGTTTGGACCTGCCTTTTGAGGACTTAATAAATGGAGAGGCCCTTCTGTTTTGGAAATTAGTTTAATTGATGTGTTTCTGTATTTTATCTAATCACACAATGTGTATATTGTATTTGTAGCCTCATCTTGTCCTTGGCTTGATATCTCAAATTATCAAGGTACATTCTGATGAGCTTTAGTTCTAACAGTGCATGGTAAGAGCTGCAATCTGACATGATTCATTTCAATCATAATACTTATATAGTCATGTCAAAAATCCAATCTGTTGTGTTGAAAAACTACTTTCAAGCATGGTAGTCTTAAATTATACCAATTACCATTCCTTACTTGTCTTGCTTGTTACATTTTCAAAGATAAGTTTAAACTGCATATGCTTCTTCACTTGCAGATTCAACTTCTAATAGACCTATGTTTGAAGAAAACACCAGCACTTGGAAGTGAATCAACATGTTGTGAATGTTGACTAGCGTCGGAGAAGATATTAAAGAGACATATATACTTATTACTATGAAGAGAAACAATAACAATGCTTCTTTTTACGTCATTTGCTGCACCTCTAATAATTTAAGTAGCCATAGCTTAATTTGTAGTAGAGAAATCAGAAAGCACAATACAGCTATGAATCATATTGAAAAAAAATGCAGTCATGTGTTGTATCTAGGGAAGGAAGAATTTGAAGAGTGTTGAATGATTACACTTTATATAGGGAGAAATATTTGTGTAAGGACTATGGTTGTGTTGATTCCTTGGCAAAGAAAGTAGAAACAATATTATACATTCTCTAATATTATGTCTGCACTTTGATATTTATTCTTTTCTTTCTGTTAATCGATGGGAGGTTTGCAGTTCATTTGGGCTTTATGTACTTTTTTCTCCACCTTCCTCCCGTGGTAGACCTAGGGCACTGTAGGTGTCTGCAATGGCCTCAAATTGGGTTGATTTCTTTAGAGGAATGAAGAAGCCAGTGGCAGTAGTTGTCGTCTTCCTCTCATTTATGAAGAAACATGAGCTAGAATGCGATATTCCATACTCCATAGCAAGGGTTTCCTTCAACTATCTGTTATTGGCTTCATTTTACAATTTATCTTTCACCAGCAAAAAATATAGTTTATCTAGATGTAATACAAGGAACAACCATACGTGATGCTACATTCAGGTTCTTCTTGGTAGAATTTCTGGTGTCAGAATTATGGAATTCCTTACTTGTAGTAGTTGATATTTTGAGTATTAGTCAAAATAGGTTCTCATGAATCGATCCTTGTGGACCATCTTTATAAGTGGTCTATTGCTGATTGATCATTGGACACTGCTATGTCCTTCGGCCACTTGGTATTTTATTTCCTTGTTTGGGCACTTCAATTTGAAGGGAAGTTCATCAAAGTAAAAAGATAAACTATGTTGCCATTTACTCATAATAACGTTCGAAATGTTAGTTGTCAATAGAGGTACCAAATTATTAACCAAAGGTTGTGACTAAATACAATTTCTGAAGAACATGATCTAATTCCTATGATATAATTGTGATAAATTCTTTTCTATCCAGCAAATTGAGTTCGTAGATTCTCATATGATAGTTCACCAATTTGTATTTATATATGTAGCATACAGGAATATGTTGAATGGGTTCTCATTCAGGTTGTGAAATGTCAAGGAATTTATATAAACGTGACATGGCAAATTTTGATACTAGATCATGTAGTCATAAAGATGACAGAGCAGAGATAGACATGAGAGCTCCTTTTGAATTAGTCAAGGATGTTGTTAGCTTGTTTGCAGAGAGGGCTGTTGGAGATAAAATTACTGAGAAAAGGCCTAAAATTTCAGAAGAAAAGGTGATAATGGAAATATTTTTCATTTATGTTTTGTTTTTGTAATATGCTTAGCCTTAGATGCCACAAATATAACTTTATAAATACTTTGCTTATTTAATTCCCTAGAGGAGAAAATAAGTTTAGTTACAATAAATTTCTCTTTTTCAATTGATTTGGTTTATCTAAAACTATTCTTTGGGATTTTTAGAGTCGAATATCAAATGAAACACAACTGCATCTTCTACAAAAGGACTTAGTTAATTTTGTTGGGAGCTTCTTTTGGAGCTTGGGAGATTTTTGGGAACTCTTTGGTTGCTTCCTTTTGGGGGGGAGCTTGTAGAAGTTCCCTATATATTTAAGAGCTTCCAGAAGCTTCTTGACAGGCATGGAACTTCTAAAATATTTTTCCCATGTCGAGCCCAAAATCATAATGAATGTGCCAAAAATCAATTGAATGATTGTTGGTTCTCGTGCCAAAAAATTACCAACGGTAAAAAAGTTGGTTGAATCTATCAATCATGCCATTTAAAAATTTTCAAGGTCATAGATATTAGGAGGGTTCACACCTCTTACCTCTTTACCTCTTTATATTTGTATTTTTATAACTAGCTTAAATTATTCTTATTGATTGATATAGCAATTTAAGATCATAAACAGCATCAAACAAAAAATACCAAAGACTTTGAAAGCTTGATGTTAGTTGAAACTTGAAACAATCAAGTTCATTCACATGGGAAGTAAGTAGTGGTTACCATCTAAAAAAATGCAGAGGCAACTAAAGACTAACCACTCTTGGGAGAAATAACAAAGATGAAAGTTCAAACAAGGAATTAAAAGAAAAAATTCTCATGGCTTATTTGTGCATCTCTATAGATAAGCAAATTGCTCTTACAACCCTTACAATGGGATGAAGTTGCAGGTCAAATTCACAAAACATTCCATGGCACTAGAGTCAAGCATAGTTAGTGAAGGGTTTACTTTCGGTCACATGAACCAAATTTATGTTTAACATGGACCTAGGGGTATGCAAATCTAAAATGATTGAATTTCATGACCCAAATAGAGTCTTAAGAGGCCAAAATAGTTAAGTTAGGGAATCAATGTTGTACTTCAGATTATTTTTTTGGGTTTAATACTTAAGTTCAGAAATTTAAAATAAATAAATTAAAATTGTATTATTGTTGCTCCCAACCCACTGTTTCCTACAAATTTGGGTGAAGCTTCTAGTTGTACTGGATACTTGTACCCACTTACCCACATTTTGGAAATTTGTGCAACATAGTAAAATACATTTATGAACTATCTTATTTATCCCTATAATCTTATAAAGTCTTGAACAAACTAGGTATGTAGTTTATGAATATTCATTCAGAAGGAAATGGGAGTCAGAAATCAAATAGTGAAGGCAGGCGGACAATAAGGGCTTATTAAATAACACTTTTATGTTGAAGCAAAGATAATTAATGAAATGTGAAATTTCTTCTGTATGTATGTGTAGCATTTGGTGCAATGAGTTGATTGGAGGGTAGAATTGGACTTATTGAATTAGTAAATATTGAAACATGGATATATTCTAGAACATCATCTATGTTAAAGAAAACCTCAGAGACATAGCTTCAATTATTGTCTTGCGCATTTTAACTAACCACCACTTTCATCTTGTGCAACACTACTATTCAACATGAGGACACCAAAACAGTAGCATATGTGTATGCATTCATCCTCGTGGATCTAGGATTTAGATTGTAATTGCTTTGTTTTTGTATTCGCGGTGCGGCTTAGATACTTCCAATGTAAGCATTGAGAACCACAAGGCGTCCTTTCTGGCTATTAATTTTCCAATGTATTTGCAATGGTATTGGTAAATCGAAGGTGTCCTTGCTGGTTGTTAATTTTCTCAATATTGATGGCTTACAACTGTGATGTACTTTCCACTGAATATTGGCTATATTTTCTATGACACTGATGTCTTCCAAATTTTTGGATTCAAAGTTCTGAACTTTGGCTTGCACCTTTTTTTCTTATCAGAAGACTTTTTGCATAAATGATTAATTTACTAGAGGTTGCAGGTGAAGCAGGCAATGATATTTAAGGTGATAGAGAAAAGTTGGAAAATAGATGTGCTGCTTGTTATAGAGGCCATATTTTAAAAGTAGAAAAACAAATACTTTCCTAGGACACGACTTGAAAAATGGAAATGGAGACTATAGAAGGGTCAAAAATCACACAGAGTGGCATGAATGAGGCATCTAGAAATTCCATGGACACTGATAAGTTTTCTAAAGATACTAAAAAGTCAATTTTTGAGGTAATTTTACTGTGTTATTACAAATTGATATAGCGGTTTCATGACAAAATTGTGTGTCAATTTGGCTGCAGGTTAGAAAGATTCTTTTCTAAACATTTGAAACTTGGTGATTGTTTTATAAGGAATGCTTTCTAATCTGCATGTGCATTTTGAGAACTAGAAAGTGAAATTGGAATCTGAATGAGACAGTTCTTCCTGACTCATATTTGATGAAATCCCATGTCATAGAATTTCTAATCTTAAATATCTTTTTAAGATCTGGATATGATACTATATCCGTTGTTTCTAATAAATCTTGAAGTTTGCTAGATTTTAATTTAGATATCCATTCTTGATTTCAAGTTAATAAAGAGAGTGGTGAAGCAAAACCTGTGGTAAATGGAATTTCAAATTTAGCTGATAAAACTGCTTATTTTGAGAATCCTGATCTTACTCAACAAGTTATTGTGGAGATAGAAACATAAACTATGCATGAAAAGGAAAAGGAAGAGAAAAATGCCTTGCTTGAGGAAATGTTGAATAAGGATTTAAAAGAAATAGATGATACTCTTGAGGAGCAAGAAAGATTGAGGGCCTTTGAATTAGAATACACAAGGATGAAAATGGAGCTCAGTGAGTCTACACCTGAGGTTTTACAGTTCGAGGAGGATGCCAACTTACCAGAGAAGTTGGAGGATATAACAAAATACACTTTAGCCTTGAGAAAAAAGGAAATTACTTTGCAAGAGCAGTTAGCTGATGCTGAGCTCAGCAGAAAAGAAGTAGAGGATAATTTGAACATGCAATCAGAGCTCCTACAGCAGGAAATGAAAATCAGGTCTCTGAAAGAGGACGATCTAAATGGTGCACAGGCTATTTTAAGTAAACTTGAAATAACATTAGAAGTCTTAAAAGTGAAGTTCCTTGAGTTAGAGGCACAGATGAAGTTATCAATGGTCAAGAGTGAAAAATATAAAGAATTTGCAAGCCAGAATGAAAAATATTATGTTGAGTCTTCTAGAAGGGTTGTGGAATTGGATAATTTAGATGTAATAGCTGAGTCAAGGACAAAATAAATGGAAAAAATTGTAACATCACTCCAAAAAGAGATTTCAGATCTCCAGCAAAAACATATTTATAATGAGCAAGTGACAAGAGACTCTGAATGTAACAGAAACATAACTGTTCAAGGTTGAGGAATTGTTAAAGCATTCAAATGATGATTTGAAACATGCAGAGATGCCAGAAAACTATTCATTGAGAATCAAGGAGCTTGAGACTGCACTACTGGATTCAAGGAAGAAGGAACAAGAACTGCAAGAAATCTTGCTTGTTGCATAAGATAAAATATCCATCTCTAAAGACATGGAAATGAAATCCACTTATAGACTTTTTCAGATAGAGAATTTAGCTGAGGTTTTCAAGGTATTTCAAAAGATGCACAAGAAAAAATAGATACTCTTGAACAAGATCTGAAGATTGCTTCACAGAGAGGAATTCGACTAGGAACTATGTTGAAAGATGTTGAGGAAAAGATGTCAGTGCAAGACAGAACTATACAACTTGCAACAACAAGACGCAAGGAACTTGAACAATTGCTTGAGTCACAAGCAAATGATGCAGAAATTAAGTTGCAAGCAATAAAAGAGGAATATGCACACACAGAATTTGAAGCTAAAATATTAAATGAGAAGTTAAATGTACTAATAGATCGTGTCAAAGAATCTGATTACCAAGCATCACAGGCATCTGCCTCAGCTCTGGCAATGGGGGTTGAATTGCAGGTATTGTATGGTAAGTTGTCTGAGATGAAAAATGTACTGCAAGATCTTCAAGGCAAAGTTATGGCTGAAAAAAGCAGGGCTGATGTTGCTGAAGCAGGCTTAGCAGCTTTAGCTAACGAAAATTCAAAGTTGAATGATGAGCTTGCATGTCTCCAGGTCCATATGGATGAATTACAGAAAACTTTAGATGAGGTTGAACGTGAGAAACTGTCAGCTGCTGACCTAGTTACCTCTACAACAAAAAACATAAATTCCTTGACTGAGCAGTTGGTAAATGAAAGACAAAGACTTTATAAACAGGTATGTTTCCTCACATATAAGGTTGCAAGTTATTCCATTGTAGCTTCCTTAAATAAGTTTCTAATCTTCAAATTTAGCCTTCAATTTTATTTTATATTATGCATATGCAAGTGGAGAGATTAGACATCCTCTCTGGATATGCATGTTTACAGTGATCTGCTTTCTTGTATTTTGTAAATTTCACCAACCTGAACCTGTTGTGGGTTGGCACTAGGACATTCACTATTCTGACATGGTCTCTGGTATCTTCACTTGTTGTAGAGTACTCCTACGATGAAATAGATTTTCACTTACCCTATTATTATATGGAAAACTTCGATCTATAATATTTTATTCCTCATGGGAGAATGAAAATCTTCATATATATATAACAAGGCCCCAACCCTTGCCCCCAAAAAGGTTGAAAGATTAAAAATATGCTTACCTAGAACTCTTTTGTAATGGAGATGCTATTCTCCATCAGGAAAAAATATCATGTAGTATTAGTTTAGTATATTCTTAAAATTGCATGGATGATCGATCTAGTTTCTTTTTATATGAACTGGGTCTGCTTAAAATAACTTCCTGACTTTTTGGCGAATATCTAATGAATCTTGTCTTTTTTCTTCTCTTGCAGATCTCCAGCTTGGTTAAAGACAATCATGATTTAACCATGAAGTACTCAGAGACAAAAAATAAACTGCAGGATCTTTCTTCTAAGCTCAAAAGTGATCCAATGAAAGAAAATGAAAGGGAGGGAATTCTCAAGGGAAACTTAGAGGATCTCAATGTCAGATTGGATGAATCTACTGGTTTAGATGTGCTTTCAGTGGATCTATGATGCAACAAAGGTGAGAACAACCATGAAAGAGATGGGATTGAAAATGACACCATTTTTCAAGTTTATTGAAGTAAATAACAAGGTACATGCATTCTTAGTGGAAGACATCACATCCTTAATCTAAAAGAAATCATCAATGTTATGAATATTGGCTGAGCATAACATTGAGACGACAGTTTATGCATATAATACAAATTTTTCCCCTCATATTGTTGACAAGGTGGTAGTAGAACACATTCTCTGCATTCCTAACTATTCCTTTTGGGATTCTATTAGTACAAGCCCTGGATTTACCATCCACATCACAAATAAACTTTGTGGAGGTCATGATTGGCTCAGTGTGACTAAGTTTTTCTACAATGTTGGCACGCAAAAAATGATTGTCAGATATGCAATTGCAAATCATTTCCATCATTTAATTGATATAGTATATTCATGTAGGGATTATTGGTGATAAGAACAAACTTCTGCATACTACCAAACTTGAATTATCATCCTAGAAGAGCAACATAATACAAAGATAGGCACTTCAGGATTAGATAAGTATATTTTTTTGAGATGGTGGTGCATTCTCCTAGAATGGATGAATGGTATTTAAAGATGATACCAATAGTTTATGCAATGTATAGTGTAATTGTTTATATGCCACAACATCCTTCCATATCATGAAAAATTTGAAAACATGATTGCAGGTATGGTCTTATATTGCATCCAAGCAGATTTTTCTTCAATTTGACTCGCAAATATTGAAGCAAGGAATTGTCCACAACTCTTGTTCGACATATTATCCTATGGAAAAGAAATTATTGTCTTCAACTTAGAACTTAAATATTTAGACTGAATATTGACATAGAATGCATAGGTGGAGGAAATTTCATTACCATAGAGTCCAAGAATGAAATCCATCCCCATTTCACATCAGATATCTGCTTACTAGGAAAGTGTCTTTTTTGAAGAGGCTATAAATTCTATTAGTAATTTCCAGGATCTTTGAGGTATTAGAATACTTTTGGAATCCCAATTTCACATTAGATCTATGCTGAGCAAAAAGTGTCTTTGTTGAGAGGAAAGTGGTTGTGATAGAGAGGGCCATTTGAATGATAAGTTTGTTTTGCTTCAAGGCAGGTTGATGGATTAGAAGTTGTTGCAATTAATCCAAGGTTGCAACTGGCCCAATATGTTTGGAACACCATGTTTGAATACATGTGTTCTTATCAAACATGTTTTTCCTGCTTTATAGTTATAACAACACATTGGAGTATTTTCTTCATGAGATAAATTCCCCCCATGCCATCGCATGTTTGTTGTATAATGTGATGTTAATTGGAAAGCCCTATTTTCTAATGTGTAATACTGTTAACTTCAATAAACTTGTTATCTATTGCATTGGACTATTCTCTATCTTTTGATAACTTGAAGTGTTCCATTTTGTTGTGGTATTAATTGCAGTCTTGCTCGACCTCATTTTAATGTTACATTTTTGTCTTCTTTCCTTTTTAACAACCACCTTATCGGCGTATTATTGCACCTCCTTGGGGCAATTGCTAGTTTATTTATTTATGAAATCACTATGTCGTGCCACTCGTGTCTTTCGATATGTGGAGGGTGCGACAAATCATTCTATATACGTATTAAAGGTATGAAATCACTATGTCGTTCCACTCGTGTCTTTTGATATGTGGAGGGTGCGACAAATTGTTCTATATACGTATTAAAGGTGTGACAATTTGCCCAATTTGTAGGGCCTTAATTTGTTGCATCTTCCATGAGGTCACGGTACGGCACTCGATATTTGTCACTCTAATTAGTATATAGCTTATACGTAAACCTCACGCTTTGGTTTTGATCTTCAGTGACTCGCCTCTACTCTAATACCACTTGTAGGTTGAAGCATGGAATCACACAGAATTAATTAAGGTATAAATGAAATAATAACACACACAAAAATTGACACGGATATTTTATATGGTAAAATTTTCATAAGAGAAATAGGGAAAATAGTATTGGTATTCTTATTGCTAAAAAAAATTGGAGATTACAATAGCTTACAACCTTTTCCTCGCATTTGTTGAGATTATTTTGCCTCTATGAGCTTACATGGATTTATAGCATCTCTTACACAGTTATGAAAAATTCACCAATTAAATATACATTCTTTCTAACTTAAGTTGATTATTCTCAACTTAAAAAATAATAATTAGGATTAGAAAATGACATAATCCAAAGAATCCGTAGGAAAATGGTTGTCACGATTTCAACGATTGAAATGGGATGTTGAAAATTTGAAAAGTTTTTTTTTTTTTTTCTTGTCCTCATTATCATGTAGAAGCTTGCATCTTGGTTTGTAATTTATGGAAGAAAAAAAAAAGATAAAACAAAATATTTACGTCAAAATTATCTTTCTAAAATGTCGATATTTTGCATGTATAAATGTAGAACATTTTAATTTTATTATATTGTGAAATATCATATTAAGTATATTGTTAAATTTTGAAAGACATCAAATGTTGAAATTATGAAAGAGAGGTTTGAAATTTAAATGATATATGAATATTTTTAATTATATAAAAAATATATATATAGCTTGATGGGTTAGCTCAAGTGGTTGAGAGCTGTTTATGCTAGCAAAAGGTCTCGGGGTCAAATCCCCGGGTGGTTATGTCAGGGCCTCACTCGATGTCTCCATCGGGTTAGGCCCCGTAATCAAGGCCGACTATTTACCTCGAGTACCATCCTAAAAAAATAGGGAAGTACCTGAGGGTTTCTCGAGCGATGTTTCATCATGAAAAGCCCGATAAGTTAGCTCAAGTAGTTGAGAGTTTTTTACGCTAGCAGAAGGTCTCGAGGTCAAATCCCCTGGTGGCTATACAAAGGCCTCACTCAATGTCCCCACTGAGTTAGACCTCGCAATCTTTAATTGGATTATTAAATCTTAATTGATTTATATCAATTTTAAAAATATTTCTATAAAACTCTATGGTTTGATTAAATATAGAATTGACACATATATATATTTCAATAATGTATATGTATATCCATGAGATCATTTCTTAAAACTAATTTCTTTGTTATCACACAAATATAATATTAAATATAAATAAGAAAATAAAAGTTAAATTTTAGCATTATTAAAGAAAACCTTCATTGTTGTAATTCTAAAATTGTTATATCTAGATATTATCATAATCCATTAATGGATTATGAGTCACATGAACAAGCTAGTTCCCTTCTCCATTCATTGATATTTGAAGTCTTTAAAGTTCCTTTTAATTATTATCATATATAAATGGAGAAAAATAAGCCAAGGCATTTACTTTAAACCTACATGGGTGATGCAAATATCATAGAGAGGTTGGTCGACATTTATCAACTATTGTTGATCTAGAGTGATCGACACTTCTACATTAAATTCTTAAAAGATATTAAATATATGTATATCATTCAAGACAATAAACTGAAAATATAAATGGAGAATGTCATTTAACACTTATCTATGTGGCATGTAGATGAAAAATGGTGAACCAAGCTTTCTATGATTTCTTATAAATAACCAAAGTTAATCGATTGACCTTTGTAAAGAAAAGTAGCTAACTAATCTTTAACTATTCATAAATATAATTAAACAACCATCGAAAGGCCACCCTTTTTTCAATCCTCTTACTTTTGCATAGAATGAGTTGAATAAAAGTATAACTAGACATAAAATACTAATCATGACACTCTCACTATGAACATAATGATGCACAATCATAATATACTTGATAGATCTATCATTATGAATTACAAACTTTAGTAATTTCACCTTATCTCTATTGCAATGACAATAACATATATAAGTAAATAGAGCTCGTCCATCTTGCAAAATAAACAAACAAGAAAACCAAAAAGAAGTGAGGAGAAGACTAAACCAAAGCATCACACTATTAAACATGTGTCTAACATAAACTATATATATCTTGTCAAAATAACACATCAATGCTGGTCATTGTATCAATACAATATGGCACAATAAAACAAGTAATCACTAAACACCAAATCCTCTCACTATTAAACATGTGTCCCTTGTAAACGTTATATATTGTGTAAGAAAACATGTCAATGTTTGTCATTGTAGCAATACAATATGGCACAATAAAACAAGTGAATAACATCATCGAAACACTAAACTGTGGTAAGCTTCATAATAAAGAAACTACTATATGTTTTCCATCTCTCTTTTGCAAATATAACGCAAGAGTTTCACTAGTAACAATAATCTCTATGTAACATATATATCTCTTAACTCAAGATGAAGGTATCTACTATATAGTGACTATATAACCTTTCCTTTACACCAGCACCCAAATTACAAAAGTGTGTTTAAGAGTTCTTAAAAAAAATAGAATTATAAGATGTATTAACACTTTTTTTTAAGTATATGTCATCATATCACTCAAAAGTACAAAAGTGTGTTAGAGTACGAAAGATGAAGTACAATTTTAGAGTACGTCTAATCAATTCATAAGAGAGCCTTATATACTGGACATACTTTCCCTTGGGAGGGGAGCCTGTCAAATAAGCATCGTAGGATCTCTCATCCAACGGTGCCCATTTGACAGGCTCCCCTCCCAAAGGGAAGTCTGTCCAGTAAATAAGTTTCACCGTCAATTCATCCCAATTCATCCCATTTTAAAATATTAAAGAGATTTTGTTTCTTAAATGCTTATTGAGAAAACGACTTGGCTTGTGGACAAATTGTCAGTACAGCTAGTCAAGCCGGTAAATAAGTTTCACCGTCAATTCATCCCATTTTAAAGGATATTAAAGGGATTTTGTTTCTTAAATGCTTATTGAGAAAACGACTTGGCTTGTGGACAAATTGTCATTACAGCTAGTCAAGTTAGTGGTGATTTGATGATGTTTAATAGATTGGTATGGATTACTATTTAACCTTTCGTTATTAACTTTATTACTATAATCAACCATATAAAAGATGGAAACGAAAAGAATATACTAAAAAGGTATGACCACTTTATGACCACATAATCTTAAAGTGGTCTTTCTCTTCCTCTCGAGTCCTTATGTATAAAACATGGAAACAAAAAAAACTCATTATTTTACATAATAATATTATGTGGTGTTTTTGTTGAATCTTTATATATTGATTATATAATTATGTTGATAGGTGTTTTTATTTGAGATTTGGAGCGGACTATAACCTATGTTCTTCATCTATGGACGAGGATGAGACAAGTGTGTTGTCGAGATTGATTCTTGGAAGTCCTTCAAAATTCGAAATAAACAATTACTAGCACACCCATATAGTTTGTGGTTGGATCACGTCGATAGGGATCAAATGGTTGAGATATAGTTATCGAATGGAAGATGGTTTGGAAATATTTTTTTATTCCTCATATTCTTCTAGTTAAATGGGTTCAACTGTGAGTTATCCATGCCTAGCTACATGCTATCACCGACATTCTTCATGTTATCCATTTATCAACTATCGGTTATTTTTTATATTCTTTTTATTTTTATTTGACATTCATTTAGTTATCTTCCATGAACTATTGGTTATCTATTCATCAAATATATGAGTTATCGATGCATTGCTACCAGTTATCCATTCATCAGCTAGCTACCCGTTATTTTTTATATTCATTTTTTTATAATTGTTTATTTCAAATTTTGAACAACTACCATAGAATCAATCTCGAGAGTACACTTGTCTCATCATTGTCGGTAGATGAAAAAACATAGGCAGTAGTCCACCCCAAATTTCAAATAAAAACGTGTATCGATGTAATAAAAAAAAATTATATAAAAAATAATTGGTAGCAATGCATGGATAAGTCATAGATCAATAGATAACAAACAATTCATGGAAGATAACTAAAAGAATATGAGATAAAAAGAAAAACAATATAAGAAAAGAGTGATACTTGATAAATGGATAACAAGAAGAATGTCGATGATAATATATAGCTAGGCATGGATAACTCAAAGTTGAACCTGTTTAACAAGAATAATATTTAAGGAATAAAAAAAAATTCAAAGTGTTTTTCATTCCATCACCATCTCTCAACTACTATCCATGTGATCCAACCACAAACTATGTGGGTATGTTAGTGATTAAGTGTATTATCATTTATGGCCATACCTTGATTTTGTGAATAGAAAATGTTAAAACTTCTCTCTATTTTTGGCATCTAGGTACTCGAGAGAAGACATGAGAATTCATCAAATATGTAACACTAGCACACCCACATAGTTTGTGGCTGGATCACGTCGATAGGGATCAAATGGTGAAGAAATAGTTATGGAATGGAAGACAGTTTATAATTTTGTTTTATTCCTCATATTCTTTTAGTTAAACTGGGTGTGAGTTATCCATGTCTAGCTACATGTTATCACCAACATTCTTCATGTTATCCATTTATCAACTATCAGTTATTTTTTATATTATGTTTCTTTTTATATTACATTCTTCTAGTTATCTGTCATGAATTGTTGGTTATCCATTCATCATCTTTGAGTTGTCCATGCATTTGCTACCAGTTATCCATTCATCAGTTATCTACCGATTACTTTTTATATTCATTCTTACGTCAATAGACATTTTTTTTTAAAGATTTGGGGTGGACTACAGCCTATGCTTTTTCATCTGCGGACGAGGATGAGACAAATGTACTATCGAGATTGATTCTATGGCAGTCGTTCAAAATTTGAAATAAACAATTATAAAAAAGGAATATAAAAAATAACTGGTAGTTAGCTAATGAATGGATAACTCGTAACTGATGAATGAAGAACCAACAATTAATGGAAGATAACTAGAAGAATGTGAGGTAAAAAGAAAAATAATATAAAAAATAATTGATTGTGCCGAGAGGCGCTCTCGAGCCCAGTATGGGAGAGATGTTGTCACGTTTGTACGTGACGCTCTAATAAAATAATAATAAATTTTATACCCAACATGTCGGCTTACACAAAATTAAAATTAAAAATCATGTCATTCCATTCTAAATCTCTTATCCTTTGTATAAATAAAAATATGTTGTAATCTTTGTTACTAACAAAAAATAAATTTTTTAATTGTTCCCCAAAATAAATGCCAAAAAAACAATCTAATATGGGGGAGATTATGGGAGAGATGTTGTAACGTTTGTTACTAACAAAATAATAAAAAATAAAATTTTAATTATCCACCAAAATAAATGTCGGCCAAAAAGAAACCTAATATGGGGGAGATGTTGTAATGTTGTTCTTAACAAAATAATAAAAAACTAAAAATTGTAATTATCCGCCAAAAACAATGTCTACACAAAAAAGAACAGCCCAATATGGGAAATATGTTGTAATATTTCTACCTAACAAAATAATAATAAATAAATAAAATTAATTATTAACAAAAAAATGTTGAAACCATGTGCAAGGCGGTTCTATTGTACATGGTTTAGTAGTGCCTTGCAAATGATTTTACAACCATGTTAAAGGCATCCTAAACAACCCATGGTTTTACTGTACATGGTTTAGGAGGGCCTTGCAAATGTTTTTAAAATCATGTGCAAGACCTCCTAAACAACCCATGGTTTTATTGTATATAGTTTAGGAGGGCCTTGCACATGGTTTTAAAACCATGTATGAGGTAGATGTTTTGAATACTAATATACTTTAATTTATGCAATACCTAAGAATCAGATAAACATTATCCTAAATCATCACTTCAAGTTATATTTAGGATACTATTAAAATGTATGTAATCTAGAGGTTTGACACAATTGCAAGGTTTTAAATAAGAGTTTTAAAATTATGGGACTATGGAATATTACTATTAAAATATAGATTTTTTAATAGTTAATCATTTATAAAAAAAATTAAAGAAATGTATTTAAATAAGGTTTTTTCAATTATATTTTAAATAAGGTTTTTAAAATATAGTTAAAAATATAGTCAATTTATGAAATAATATAATATTATAATATTTTAACAATTATAATTTATTAATAGTTATAATAATTTCAATAGTAAAAATGTTTTAAAAAATAAGTTTTTTAAAATATAATTGAAAATATAGTTCATTTATTGAATAGTATAATATTATAGGGTTTTAAAATTTTAATGTTTTAACAATTATAATGTTTTAATAGTTATAATTTTTTAATAATTTAAATAGTAAAAAAGTTTTTAAATCACATTTTTTCTAAATATGTTTTAAATAAGAATTTTTTAATTATAATTGCAAATATAGTTGAAAATTGAAAAGTGTCATATTTGAAATATATTGAATTTTAGTAACAGAATTTCATTAGCATTTCATTAACATGTATAATGAGCTTTTTCTTTGCATAGGTTTCAGTGTATGGTGTATTAATATCAATGCAAAAATTAGTAGGTACACTGATTGGTTCTAATAGTGTATTAATACCTCGAGAGATGTTTGCACGTCGAGAGATTGATCCCTCTCGGCACTATATTCATTCTTACGTCAATAGACATTTTTTTTTGAGATTTAGGGTGGACTACGACCTATGCTTTTTCATCCGTGAACGAGGATGAGACAAATTGATTCTATGGTAGTCGTTCAAAATTCAAAATAAACAATTATAAAAAAAGGGTGTGCTATCCACGTAATCCAACCACAAACTATGTGGGTGTGCTAGTTTTATAATTGTTTATTCGAATTTTGAACGACTGGTATAGAATCAATCTCAAAAGTACATTTGTTTCATCCTCATCCATAAAAAGAAAAAATAAACCCTACTTTACCCAGAATCTTAAAAAACGTCTATCCACTTCATTAGTGTACTAAATAAAATAAAATAAAATGCTAACGTTACCTCCTATAAATAAAATGATCCAACTCGTGGAGATGGTCGTTAAATCCCGTGTGATGCGGAGGAACAGCATGTTAGGTCGGCGACGAAACTGAGAAGACCGTTGGGATGGGCGCTTTGAACAAGCATTTCAAGATCTCAAAAGTAGCCGTAACTCAGACCTTATTCTAGTCTTTACGCCACTGTCATAAGTATAACGACCTTGACGGTTGACCAATGGCTTCCTTCCTAACATTTCGGTTTTTCCCAACGTGTTTGTTTGTCCGGGAGGCTTCCACAACGACAACGACTGGGTAGAGCACCGAGCTTCTCGCATTGCTGCATTCCATTCAACGGTCGCATTTCCAGTGGATGGGATGGGATGGGCTAAGCGATTTAATCAATGCGATCTCATAAAGCGGATACCTGATTTCCAGCAATCTCATAAAGCGAAGACATGATATTTTTTGCATGATGGAAATTTACAAGTTTTTCAGATATAATCAAGACTTTCTGGGTTTAAAAGGTAATTGCATTGTGTTGTGTTATCTTTAAATTTCCTTTTCTGGAAACTACATGTTTGAATTGAATATGTATTCTTGGTTTGAATTGAATATGTGTTTGAATTGAATATGTATTCTTGGTTTGAATTGAATATATGTTTTTCTTACACTTAAAAGACTTTCTGTTTTGGAAACTACATGTTTGAATTGAATATATAGTTTGAATTGGATATATGTTTTTCTTACATTTAAAGATTTGTACATATATCTCGGCCATCAACTAAAAATTTGAATGATTCAAAGTTTGAATTGAATATATGCTTTTGAATCATAAAATAAGATATCAATATTTCTACCTATTTAAAATATATATATATTGAAACTATAGATTTGATTAGAATAAAAAATGATGATGATAATGATGCCGATTAACGTCTATTGAGAACAAACTTTGGTCTATCAGACCTAAAGAAACTAATTAATTAGTTTGTTTTAAAATTGTATTCCTATGCTCAAAGAAGCGTCCCGAGCTCACTATAATTTTGGCAAGTTAAAAGTATAGGAATGTCGATATTGCAACAAAGATTATGAAACTGAGATCTAATGTAGGTGTATGCAGGGCACTCTAAGATGAAGTGATTTTCATCTTCAATGTTCATATTTACATAGAGATCTGGCAAATCCTTTCCACCCATGGTGTTTTAGGAACTGTCCAACGACCTGTTTCACTATGGAGCTCATGAGAGTTCATTTTTATCTTGGCTATATTAATTTTTTTTATTTGAACTAGTTAAAACATAGAGATACTTTTGGTTTTCTAGAGTAGGGTTGATGACCTCCTTATAATATATTAATTTTTTTTTAGCCTCTAAATCTTTCTCACACCACAATTTCTCTTTAAACTTAAAAGTAATAATATTTTTAATGTTATTAATATTTTGCAATGCAATATTTTCGTCTATCTCCCAGTGGTTTAACCAAGCCCTGGTATCTTTATACCAACCTCGCTTGAGCCTTGGGTGGTTTTGGCTAGAATTAAAAGCTAGCTTATGAAGTCTAAGGTCTCCCATGTTATTGATTTTGTGCTTGTACAACAGGAGCCTAGTCACAGCTAGGATCTCAATAGGGGAAAGACCCACTTATATAAGGAGAATAAGATATGGTGTATTGCTTTTAATTTTGAGGTTATACCTTATAAAATGCTTATGGGTTAGCTCAATATTTCTTCAAGATTCTCTAGAGAGGTTGCAACCCCAATCCTCACATCCATACAAGATAACATGAGTGACTAAAGTTTCAAAGAGGACCTTCTTTTTATCCCACATCACAAGGTTTGTTGCTTTGCAATTATTTTCAAGACCAAAGTAAGCTTTCCACCCTCCATTAATCATTTTCTCAATGCTATAGTTTCAGTTGAGCTTGTGATGGATAT
This sequence comes from Pseudotsuga menziesii, assembly GCA_001517045.1. Lineage (NCBI taxonomy): Eukaryota > Viridiplantae > Streptophyta > Pinopsida > Pinales > Pinaceae > Pseudotsuga > Pseudotsuga menziesii. The sequence continues at coordinate 1,172,306 of LPNX010908561.1, forward strand.
CAATTCCTAGGTATTTGTAAGAAGACACTTCCTCCAAGTTGCTATTGTCATACACAAAATTAGAGTAAGTTTCCTTCTTGGATTTGATAATCATAACTTTTGTTTTGTCGGTGTTGACAGTCATACCCATGGTAGAACATAAATTCTTATGAAGTCGTAGTTTCTTATCAAGATCAGATGGACACCTTTCCAGAAGAACAATATCATCAGCATAGAGAAGAAGGATGATGACTATTCCAGCTAAGAATGCACCAGCACAGCTTGCTTCTTCTAAACAACCTTCTAGCTTATTGATGTAAATGCCAAATAAGGTAGGGGAGAGGGAACAACCTTGTTTAAATCCGATATTACACTTAATATCTCTCAACCACCCCTCGTTGCTCTTAATCTTGGTGGTTACATTCTCATATAACCTTATTGCAGCAGCTCTCAACTCAAAAGGAACCTTTAGCTCTTCTAATATGTTGCATAGGTTATTTGTAGGTATTGCATCAAAATGATTTCTAAAGTCCACAAAGCAACAAAAGAGATTGGTTTTATCATTACAACACTCATCCACAATGATCCTAAGCGTAACGAGGTGGTCTGTTGTTGAGTGCTTCCTTTTAAAACCTGCTTGGCCTTTAGCTCGCTTACCTTCACTTTCAAGCCATTTGCTGATCTCATTTTCCAAAATAATACCATATAACTTGGCTAAGAGGGGGCTAATCATAACTGTCCGATAATTAGAGGGGTTATTTGTATCCCCACTTTTAAAAATAGGGATAACGAGGCTCTGAGTCCAAGGTTTAGGGAACCCTTGCTTGACTGCTTGATTGAATAGCTTGTGGATGTGAGGGATGAGGATAGGATCTCCAATTTTTAAGATTTCTTCCTAGTAACCTTCAATGTCCTTATGTTTTCCATTTGCCAGCTGCTTAACTCCAAAATCTATGTCTTCTAATGAGAAAACTTCTACCATTGTGAGTAGGGTTTCAAAGTTGTCTATGACATTCAAGGATTCATAAAGACTTTTAAGATATGAATTCCATTTGTGTAAAGCAATTATATTATTATCTTTAGTTTTTAGATAGTTAGAATATGCCTCCAGAATTTCTTAGGAGCTACCTTAGAGAGGTGTACGAGATTTTCTTGTCTTTTATGAATATATTGTAATTTTTTCCTTTTAGTTAGGGCTTTGTATATTTTTATCTTGTCAATTTTAAGAGACTCATCAAGAGCTTCCTTAATTTCTCTCCTCACACTTTTACAATCTTTATCATACTAAGGGTTGGTTTTTCTATTTCTTTTATTACTTGAGACTTCAATTGAGAACTTGTTAACAGAATGTGAGAGGGTTGTAGTAAAATTATGATAGAGGTCTTCTATGTTGTCTATACTTGATAAATGAAGCAAATTAATTTTTAAATCATTTAGAAAAAGATCATTTTTATTTCTATCAAAGATCAAGTTCTTTTGGCTATAAGGATTATCTTCTATGGGATCTCTATGCATGACAAAAATGAGAGTTACAATTAGGGGTCTATGATCTAAGTCAGGCTCTTGGTCCTTTAAGATGTCAAAATTTATAATTTCATTGTATAAAGGGATATCAGAAATAACATAGTCTACCACATTGCTACCAAGCCCATGGATATAGGTCATCTAGCTAGAATTGGACCACTTCTTTAGACTGTTGCAAATTATGAGATCTTGAGCACTACAAAGCTTGACTAGCTCAGACCCAAACAAATTTTCCCCTAGATCTTTAGAGCTTTTGTTGTACATGCTAGCTAGAGTAAGGTCTTTGTCTAACCAAAGAGGATTAGGGTTGGAATAATTGCTTAGAAGAGTAGCTTGTTTGCTTGAAGTATGAGCGTTAAAGTCGTCCATTAAGAGGATATTACCTTTATTCCTTAGGCTAGAAATATCATTCTCTAAACCATGGTAAGGACAATTTTTATCTAAATTGTTTTTCTTGTAGAAGTTAAAATTAATATGGGCAAAATAACAGATTGCTATGTAGTTTTTTTATCATTAATGTCAATAATCTCTATCCAAATATATTGGTTGTAAGGGTCTTTTTTTATAAAGCATAGCATGGGGGGAGATGTTTGTCCTAATGTAACAAGCTATACCCCCAATGCCTCTACGATAGGATCGTTTGTTCCAGAGTGACCAAAGTACAAAGTCATCTATGTTAGGGACCTTATATTCTTTGTGCTCCCAAGTTTCAACTAACAATATACTATCACCTTCATTTGAGATCCAACTTATCTTGGGGCCTTTGTTCCATGGGAAGCCTCGACAGTTCCAAGAAAGAATCTGGAGCATGTTGAAGTGCTATTTATTACTATCTTTTTGGTTTCTATCTTGAATAATAGATTTTCTATTTCTGATTATTGCCCATTTTCCTTCCTTCCTAGCTTCTTTTACCTTTTGAACCTCCTTTCTTAATTCTGCTTGATCTTTTGGAATGAGATCTTCATTTATAAATATTCTAGTTCCTTTTAGAATTGAGGTTCTTTTGTTGTTAGTTAATCCCCCCACCTTAATGCTTGTGTGAAACACGCTCTTTCAAACTAAAAATTATACACAAGTTCCTTCTCTCACCAACACACAAGAAGCTACCGTTATCAAATTTCATGGAATCATTCAACGCACTCTAACATCACAATTACTTCACCAAATACCAATATGACATTATTATTGCACAAGTTTCTAAATTTTACTAAAGTTTGTTCTTGATTATAAATCACGTAGTTTAAATTTCTAATGAATTTCTTATACAGAAATCATTTTGAATTTCTGGTACAGAAATCATAATAGTATTCGTGTTATAACATTTGTTAAATCTCTTATTATAATGGTTTGGTATTGTCTTGTTTTTGTTTTATTTCACGTTAGATATATGAACTTTTAAACATATAGGGCCATCTAACTTCTTGTTTTTCTCTAATGATGATTGTAGATCTATATTTTTGCATGAATTTCATCTTAATCATGCAGCAATATATAACCTTTCTAATTATTGTATACTGTTTATGGCAAGATATAACATTTTAATTATGTTGTTGCTTGAACATTACGAAATCTCATATAACAAGGGAAAAAACTGATTTGTTATTTGATTTCATTAATTAGTTTTATTTATTTAGTTTTTAAATGTGAATTCATAATAATGAAAAAATAATTTAATTAAAAGTCAAATTAAACACTAAATTAACGTATAAGCCTTTTGTTTTTTTTTCCACAGAAAAAAAAATCGTAACTTTTATTCAAAATTACATTCCTCATATGAACCACTATCATTTATTGATCAGTGTCAATTATCACCATTATTCAGCACATAAATGCTTTTACAAAAAGATGATAATTGATATGGTAATCAAATTATATCCAATCATAAGATTTCAAAATCAATAAACTACAATCCACACAGAAAGTAGTTTATTCACATAATGTTCAACAAAAATCAAAGATTTTCAAAACTGTACAAGTAAACCTCATCCGATATTCATCTTCAAAAACTATACAAACTTCTGCTTGTAGTCCTTCATCAGAAACTGAAGAATATATATATTCTAAACCATCAAAATAAACTGTTAAAGATAGAAAGTTAATAGTAATATTCAAAGTATAATTTTTTCTCTTCAAAACAATACAAGTATCAACCTGTAAACCTCATCAAAAAACTTTATCCAAAATCCCAAAAAACTATAGCAAGTTTTTAACCACCTTTGATTTCATCAAAACTGTTAAAAACATCAAGATTATGAACAAACAGTCTATCCACATAGTGGAACCTTTTAACCTTCAACCCTTCATTAAAGATAGATAAGTCACTAAAAATTGTCACAAAAACCATATAGACAACAAAAGTCTTTCAGCCTGCTTACTGAATCTCATGACTCTCCCATCCTTTTCCTAAAAAATTTGAAAATTCTCATATGTTTCAGATCCTCTAAACTCCTTGATTATCCAATGCCCTTCAGCCACATTAACACCTGCATTAGCTAATGCATCAACCTTGGAGTTCCTTTCACGATAGATGTGCTTAAAATTAACTTTTTCAAGGAAATTAGAAATGCGAATCACCTCCTGCAAGAACTATGTAAGTAGAATATTATTAATCCTAAACTTACTAGATGCCCAATTGATCACCAACTGTGAATCCCCAAAAATCTGCATAATTTTCACCCCCTACTTCAAAGCCAAAATAATAAGTAGCTTTAAATCCAAGAGCTCAGCAAAATTATTAGTGCCCAGCTCCAGTCCAACATAAAAAGTGAAAAAATGCTCATCTAAAATGAACAATGTACCTCCAGCCCCATAGATCTATGGCAAACCTGTAGCCAAGCCATCAAAATACCCCCAAGGTGCTGCTTTGTCAATCTATTCACTAACAACCATTCTCAAATTCATTACTCTGTTGTCCAAAGGATATGAATCAAGTAAACCCAAACACAAGGCTGTTACCACATAAGTTTTTGGCTGAATTTCTTCAAAACAACAAAGGTTTCTAGCCTTCCATATGAACCAGGATACAATTATAGGTAAAGAACTATACCTGGTATCAGCCTTCAAAATCCAGTTCTTCCCACAGTCTAAGACTAATGTGCCATGCCATAAGTATAAGTATCTTAACTTGGCCTTGATTTATGACCAAACCCTCCTTGTAGATGAACATTCATAGCCAATATGTTCATTAGTTTCATACTCCAGATTACAAAGATAACACCTGCCAGGTCCCTCTCTACCTCTTCTACACAAAATATCCCAGGTAAGTACTTTCCCTGAAAATAGAAACCAACAGTAGAGTTTTGATTTTAGTGGACAGTTAAGTTTCCATAACCACTTCCACGACCAGAAACTTTCCATCTCATTCCCAACTTGAATAAGATGAAAATAACCAGCTTTGGGAGTATACTTACCAGTTTTAGAGAGACTCCAAACTAGTTAATTATCCTCAGTAGTAATTCTAACATGACTGGTTTTCAGCAAGGCAACATAATTATTCCAAATTATGTTTTCCTGCTCCACAAATCCAAATGAATTAGCATATAACCAGCCCTGATCTTGAAGAAATAATGTACCAAGGCATGCAATATCCTTTAAAACAGAAAAACCATCATTATGAAGTTTATAAATCATAGAGGCTGGTAAAACATGTCTCCATTTGCACCCAAGCCAAGGGTCAATACCAATACGTACCTCAGTTCCAGATCCTACTTTCCACACAAGTGCCTGTCTAATCAAATCAAAGGACCAAAGAAAAACTTTCCAACAAATCGATATGCCCTTCCTTTTCTTAACAGATACCCTTATCCAATCTAGTAAAGTTAAGGGAGAAATATATTTTTGATAAGCAATCTGAACCCAAAGTCCAGAACCATTAACCAAATTCCACACATTTTTGGCAACAAGTGATTTAGCAAATAATGCAAGAATTTTCAATCCCCATCCTCCAAAAGATTTAGGAGATGCCAGAGCCTTCCATGAAGACCAAGGTAAACCAATAGAATCTTTATTACTAGACCATAAGAACTTGAAACAAATCTTCCTTATTCTTTCAAGAATACCCACTGGTATCCAAAAATGCATCCAATACACTGGTATGGCTTCCAGAATAGACTTCACCAATATTAGTTTTCCCCCCTTGGATAGCCATTTGAAACTCCAGTTTTTTATCCTCCTTTCCACTTTAGTAATGAGCCAGTCCCAATCCTTCTTGAGATATCTGCAAGGTTTTAGATGGAAACCAAGATATTTCATACCATACTCAATTTTTTCAACATTAAAGGAAAAAATGTTCTGTATCGTAATCAACTCAGATTCATTTAATCCAGAATAATAGAAAGAAGATTTATCCTCATTAATAATCATTCCAAATTCTTTACAAAAGATCAGTAACACCTCATATAATGTTGATAAAGGCCTTTCAGAGCCATCAGATACCAAAGTGATATCATCCACAAACAAAATATGAGATAAAATAATATTGTTACCAAAGGAGATGCCCTAAAAATCCCCCCTGAGTTGAGCATAAAGAATATACCTACTCAAGCCTTCTACCACAGTAAGAAAGAGTAATGGAGCCAAAGGGAGTCCTTGCCTAAGCCCCCGACTAGATCTAAAAGAATTAGATTCCACCCCATTAATAAGAACAACAAAAGAGACAGATGTAATACTTCTCATCACCCAGGTAATGAAGGAAACAGAAAAGCCCATTTTAGTCATAATGAACCTCAGAAAAATCCAGTTTACTCGATCATATGCCTTAGATAAATCGATCTTAAGTACCAATGATTTCATAGCCTTAATATGAATAGAATGTAAACCTTCTTGAATAATCCCAACAACTTCATGAATCTATCTATCAGGCAAGAATCCAAATTGTTCTTTAGAAATGATTCTCCCTGATATCTTTTTAATCCGGGTAAATATGATTTTACCAATGATCTTGTAAACAAAGTTACATAAAGATATAGGTTTGAAGTCATCAAATGACTTTGGACAATTAGTCTTGGGTATTAAAGAAATAAAGGTAGTATTAAAAACAACAGGAATTTTACCAGAAATTCTCGAATCTTCAATAAATCTTAAAATATCACTACCCAAGACATCAAAAAGTGCCCTGTAAACTTCCACCAGAATCCCATCAGGTCCGGGACTCTTATCATTTTTACTGACTGACAAAATAGACTGAATTTCCTCAAGTGTAACAGGAATCATAAGGTCTAAATTTTCAGCTTCAGATATATCATAGGGATATTTGTCAGCAATATCCAGAATCTCTGTTAAATGAAGATTCTCATTAGCTTGAAACAAAGTTTCAAAATGTTGTACTCCCGCCCCAGCAATAGACTCAAAACCTTCGACAATATTACCCCTATCATCTTCTATCTTCCATATAGTGTTTACATATTTCCTATGATTAGCAAATTTATGAAAGAAAGGTGTGTTATCATCAACACATAGTAAGAAAATGGCTCTACTCTTCTGTCTGGCTTCCTTCTCTTTATCCAGCAAAATTTTTCTTCTTCTAGATTCCAACCCATATAGAGAATCTTTATCAACTTCAGTAGAAAAACCAAAACCAATATTGGTACAAGCATTCTCTAATAAAAGCTCAATCTCTACTAATTCTTTAGTATCCTATTTTTTCCTCTTGACAGACCAACAAATAGATACATTTTTAATCTTTTTTAGATTATCAGAGAATTGAGAAGCAGGAGACAAAACATAATTATCATCATACATATTCCAAGTTTTTTTCAATAATAAAACTAGATCCTCATGTTCTAGCCAGTGAGAATTGAACTTGAAAGGGCTATGTGAAATCTTGTCATTACCCAAAATTTGAAAAAAAACAGGTTGATGATCTGAGTCTCCCCCACACCCCACCCATTGATGAAAGAAAAGATCAAATTCCAAGAGATCAACAGAAATCAATAATCTATCCAATTGTTTACAAATATTTTCACTCCCAACTCTTCTGTTGGTCCAAGTGGGTAAAACCACACTTGGCACAATGTCCACAAGACCATGATCATCCAGGATTTTTGTAAAAAATTAGACAAACAATCACTTTTAGCCTTATCACCCCAAATCTTAGATAACCCAATGGAGAAGTTCAAATCCCCACCAAAAATAATCTTAGAACAATTAAGACTCACAAAATCCAGTAGATGGTTCCAGAACCCTTCCCTCTCAACATAAGGTCCATAGACATTGAGAAAACCTAACTACAATTTAAGTTTAGTTGAATAAAGAGCTACATATAATCCCGAATCCATTGCCCAAGAATTCAAGAATTGTAAAACTCTAAATTTCCAACCCACAAGCAAACCTCCTGATTTGCCTTTAGCATCCACAGAACAAAAAGTCCACCTAGGTAGTAAAGATTCCAAAGTACTTGCAAACAGGACCCCATCCCCCATAGTTTCTTGAATAAATAAAACATCAACAGATTGGTCAGCCACCAGTCTACAAATAGCTAGGTTTTTGGGTTTACTAGCTAAACCTCTGCAATTAAGAGTCATCACAATCATAAGGAAACCCTAACTGAGGCATCCACTGCTCTAAGTGCCCCAGAAACATCAGATTGAACTGTACCTTCCTCAAATGGTTTTGTAGTAAAAAAAAACCTATTTCCAACAGAAATAACAGGATCCACCAGTCCCTTAGAATTGGATCGAAGAAAATATCCAGAACCAGTACCCTTCATAACCTTGATAGGAGAGATAAACCCTAAATCCCTAAGATTGTAGTCACCCAAAATAAATTTATCCAAATGTTCCACTCCAGCCTCCAAGTTTTTACTGAGTAATGTACACTCCTCAACATCCACCAAGGAAGCCAAATTTAGTGGTTTAAGTATTGGAACACTAATCTTATGGTCAGTAATTTCGGCACTATTACAGGGTTCCAGGATAAGAGTACAATATTTTATATCCGAATCCAAAGGTATTAAACCCTCCCAACTAGCTAAATGGGAAATTGAAGAATCAACAGGAGCATTAGATTTCTTAACTCGCCAAACAAACTTGGACTTGGGAAAAGACGATTGTTTTTTCACAAACAGTAAAAGACAATGATCTAAAAGATGTCCATAACAGTGACATCTATTACAACGGAAGGGCAAGCCAACATAGTCTAGGGGCTATGTAAAAACAAAATCACCTTTCTGAATGACAATGTCTTCAGGAAGTCCATTGCACCTATCCAAAAGGACCAATATTTTCCCAAGACAACAAATACCAGTCTCTAAAAACGACACGTCAACCTCAAGAAAGGTCCCAAGAGATTTGCCCAACATCCTAAAGAAATCCACAAACCAAAACTCAAAGGTAGATGAGGCAATTTAACCCAAATAGGAATTGAGTCGTACCTTTCAATACAGGGGTCAAATAAGGGTGTCCAACATTTAAGGAAAAGACCCAAATTGTCCCATTTCCAAAAACCTTTCAGTATAATGTCCAAATCCTCGCCCTTCTGAAACTTGAATGCCAACCATCCGCCGGGTAGGATGAAAACCTTCAGACAATGGCAAATCAAAGGAAGCCAAGAATCAACAACCCATTTGTTTATACCCTCTGCATTAATCTTCCTTCCTCCAAACCAACCCACAAGAGTTAATACATTTGTTAGCACGATCTCATTTAGTGGGACGTGCTCATCCACCACCAGAAGAATAGGTTTTTCCAGTTTGCGAACACATTTCCTATTCTTCCCTGAAACCTTCTTTGCACTGTGCATAGGAGGACCATTTCAAACCTTCTCAGAAACCCCAGCATCCGCCTAAACATCAGATCCAACAATAAAATTGTCCAAAGATGGAAGAGATTTCGTTAATGATGAATTATCAAATGAGACCCGCGCGGAAACTTCCACCTGACCAGAAATAGGGGGTGGTATCCCATGAACACCATCCAAAAATTTACCCGGATCCATTATATTAACATCATATATCTCCTGTATATCCATTATATTAACATTATATTAAAATTCCCATATCTCCTGTATATCAAAATCTCTACCCATCTCTGGCAAAGACAAAAGCAAATCATTCTGAGAAACCGAATTATTCGAGGACCAGGTGTTTTTAGGAGAGCATGCCAACGCTTTAGCATCCTGCAACGACATTAGAGACAAACACCCCTGTGACCAATAATCCTCTGGATAGACTAACCCGTCACACCAATAAGCACCCACCAGACAAATTAAGACCCAAGACAGTATACAAAACCCCACCGAAGCAGAAAGCAGCCCGACTCTAATAGTGAGCAAATAAACAAATCCCACAAAAACTAACCAAGGTGATGAGATAACCCTTTGAAAAAAAGAACTCAATCGATCACCCAACCTAATGCCGACAATACCAGAGCCATAAAAAAGGTCCGCAATACAGTGCAAAAACCTGTCACCTACCCAACAAGAAAGCCCCAAGGATACAAGATAAACATCTCGTCACCAAACCCAGAAGCAAGCATAACCAGAGCCGAAACTTAGTGTTCTCTTATGCAACACCAGAAATAACCAAGAAACAAGTCTAAACCCCAGCTAAAAAGATGAGCAATCCAATGCAACATTACCAAAAGGAAAAGTACTCGTCAACATACCAGATATATAGTCAACATAAAGCTCAGAAATACTGTCACAGATCAAAAGTCAGGAACGTGCAGAGGTTCAAGCACCGTCACCAAAGAACCTGGAGCCAAAAGGTAAGAGAAACACCAGATTTCGATCCAATAGATATTGCAGAAACCCGCAAAAACACTACAATCCCATAATCAAAGTCTAGAACCTCCATGAACACAGACCAAAAACTGAGATGGTTCAGCACCGTCGTCAGACAACCAGAGCGAAAAAGTAGGAGAAACAATAGATTTTGATTCAATCGATTATGCCAAAACCCACAAACCAACACAATCAACCCATAATCAATACCCTGTAGCTTCGTGTCATAACAACAGAAGAAGTTTTAAATGGACCTGACAACAAATATGACTCCCAATACTCGATGCGGACATCCAGATCCGCCCTTAAAACGTGGCTTAACAAAGAGAAAATCACAGTACATTTACGTATTGAACAGTACGTCATAAGAAAAAAGGTCAATCAATGTGACCTGAAACCCTGCCACATGTTCACAATCAAAGTCGATACATTAAAGAGTCAAACATCAAACACCAGGTCATATGATCAGAGTCATATCCACCGTTAAAACTCTAATAAAGACACCGATACTCCAAGATCGATCCAATCTTGCTCCAAGATTGCTCCAAGATCACTCCAGTGGCCAAATCAATGGTAATTACTCCAAGATTGCTCCAAAATCAACGGTAATCGCTCCAAGATCGTTCCCCTTATAAGCCTTTTGTTACATGACAAATTACTAATGTTCATGTTGGGCAATAGGGAAGACCCAGGTTTAATCCTTTAATGTCGCACCAACAAAAGACCCACAGTGTTGGCCCTTTCGGCAACAACCTACGCACAGGTTGCAGTCTCACCCGAAATAGCTATGGGGTGCCGCAGAATCAGGTTTCTGCAAGCAGAGAGGGGGATTACTATACCTTAGCCTTTTAATAACCTTATTAACCAATACTTGTAAAGCTTTACCATTCATTCAAATATAACTTCGCAAATAAATAAACAGTCGTGACTTGCTCAACCCACTACAGGGAATTCACAGCAAAGCTAAATATTAGCAGCGATCTAACTTATCAGATGTATACAGTTATTAATGCATAAAAGACAAC
>LPNX010908561.1:1183785-1195715 GCA_001517045.1 Pseudotsuga menziesii
AGTTTTAAATTCCCCCGACACCCCTAAGACTATTTTGACCCGTAACTCCGCTTACAAATTTTCTGATTAACCGCGGAGTTACCCAAACATGGAGTCTGCGTCCCAATAGGCCCCTAAGACTCACTAGTGGCCTGTCCCGGGACACCCTGCGACGTCTCTGGTGGTAAAATATTCTGCGCCAAGGTGCTGAAGCGACTGTTGAGGTTATGTAGTATGTCATCAGCTGCTTTATCCTTTTCCACCAACTCTTGCAATACTGAAGATGAATCTGTATTAGCCTGTTCCTGCGCAAAACTGTCGTAGCTCTTCAAAACTTTGAGCTGGCTTTCTACAGTATTACTTAATTCCAATGCTTCATCAACCAGGGGCTGGAGTGAATTCTCCAGCAGCGTTACCCTTGTCCTACAGGTTTCAATTTCCTGCTGAAGTTCCTTGCTGTGCTTCACTTTAGCCATCTTCTGCATCGGTGGTAGCGTCTTGATTTCTATTCTGACTGCATCTAATTCGGCCTGGCCTATCTTGATGGATTCCTGGATCTTACCTACATCTGGATGGTCTTGAAGGTTCGCCCAGGCTTCGATGCTGTCTTCCAGCAATTTGGCGACGCTGGCTGTATTATCTGATATTTTTGCTGCTGAAGCCTTGATGTCCTGCTGGTGCTGTTCTTGGACCTCTGGTGGAGTCTAAGGAGGAATGCGTAGTTGAAGTTCTGCAATCTGGTGTTGGTGTTCTATCTTCATCCTTTCAACCTCGTTGCGAGACTGCTGGGCATAGTCTCTCAGCTTAGCGATTCTCTACTCTGGTTCCTCTGCTCCATGTATGTCGAAGTCAGAAAGACTCCGACATGCCTCATCCAATGCTCGCATCAGCGTAGTGGTTTCATGTGCAGCCTCTTTCTTCTGTTGTGCTATTTATTCTAGGCGTGCTGCAAAGGTTTTGTTTTGTTTGATGGTGTCTTCCAATTGGGTTTGGGACACTTGGTTTCGGGCATGGATCTCCTTTGTAATCGCGAGCTAGCAGAGGTGTAATTCTGACATAGACATCTTTGTATAATCGAGCCCCACGGTCATACCTATCTGGGGTCGGGAATCTGTGTCAGGATGTATCAGAGTTGCACTTGATACCTGCCCGTGGTGATCTCTGGGTGGCCATTTCCTAATATCCTACTGCGTGGGTGCTGTAGTGCTACTTGTCGCAGTACTGTGCGCAGATTTTGCTGCTAGCTCTTTTAGCTCCGATACCCTGTTTGCGATACCTGAGAGCCCGGCAAGATGCAGTTCCGCAAATTCTGACCTTTTTTAGTAAGCGCAGTCGTAGACTATTCTAGAGCATGCTCCAGTTCATCCAGCGTTACAGTGGCTACTTCCTCAATATATTTGTCCTTCGACGCTTTTGCCTTTTTGCGGGACTGCGGCTTGGTTACCTCGGCCACTTCTGGTGACTTGCGCTTTGTTGGTGGGTTAGGACCTGATATGGTCTTGACCGACTCCTCATCCTGTTCATCCTGTTCATTTTGTCCGCCGTCTCCACCCTGGCCGTCGTCATCCATCTGCGAATCACTCAGGTCTTCGCTATCTTCTAATGGGTTTTTCTGCTACGCCTGACTGGTACCTGCGCCAATATTTGTAGCTAGGGGAATGGGGATAGAGGGTTTTTTCCCGACGTCTTGCAACCACTCAACTGGCCATAGCTGAACAATGCCCGTGACATCCAATTCGGTTACGACATAAGGTAATTTAAACCATTGATGTCGTGGATCGGCACAGGCTTGAATGAACACATGATGAAGGTCAGCCCTGAAGTTCGCGGCACCCTCATATTTAGAGAATAATTCATTGGTAAGCCGAGGTGTTCGCAGAATCTCCATGTGGATACTCATGGCATAACAGACGAACACAGTGTTCGTCATTTGCTGAGTTTCCTTGTTCGAGGATAGCCAGAGGGAGGCATACCTTAATGCCTCCGGCCGACCTGGGTTTACTTCGACAAACTGAGCTTCGGTGGGTTCTTTCCACCCAACTAATGCAATAAGTATTAACAACCAGGAGTAATGAAAAGGTCTACCTTTTTCCTGTGCATCGCGAACATCCTCCACGAATTCCCTTGCAAGATATGCGGACCAGTTGTAAGTGTATCCTTCAGCGCAGTTCATGGCAATCCGGATAATTGGAGCAGGTACCTCAGTAGGCCTGTACTTCCAGATGATCTTGCAGGCTAAAAGTTCAGCTGCAACGCGAATAGGCTGTTCCTGAATCGCGGAGGTGTGATATCCCCATTTCCCTTTGGTCAGGCCAAACCGCTCTTTCATAGTTTGCGCAAGATTTGTATCCTCATGTTTTGAGGGAAATTCATCTCCCGGACTAGGTCCTGCCATAGATAACCCTGTGATCTTATTAATGAGTGTGGCATCAATGGGGTTTTGCTGGTCTCCTATCCACAAATAGACGTCATGCACTAACGCAAGCAACTGTTTGGCCACCATAGTCACATGTATGCCGCGACCGAAATGTGGGATATCAAGCACCTTAAGTAGGCCAGCATTATCCAGGCCCGCAGCCCACGGTTGCACTTCAAGTAGAGGTACATCATGTTCTGGATAGTTGAGGCGGTGCAGGTATTCGGCCGGTGCAAACTGGGGAAACTTGCCATGATCATTTGTGTCGTGGTTGTTGTACTTAAGCCGATCTATCTTCCCTATCATACTGCCGACTAGCTGAACTCCTAGTGGTAGCGAGGGTGTGGTTAATGTGACTTGCTTTGTCCGTCGGGGAATCTTGGCGTCTGAGCGAATAGGCTGGAGATAAGGTGGCCGTGGAGGTGCAATGTTCTCCCTATCCCCGGCCGGTACCTGTGCTGAACTGGGGGGATCCATTGGAGGTGCTGCCAGCGTTTACCCTGTTCGCCTTTGCCGATCTTGGTTGAGCTTGGAGCGAACTTCAGTTCTGCACTTTTTTCTAGCAGACCGAGTCTGCATCGGCCGTGGTGGTGCTGGTTGGGTGTCTTCACCGGGAATAGAAGCAGGCAGCCGATTGGAGCAAGCTATCAGGCCCTCTTGCTCAAATTCTCTTACTAAGTCATCAATCTGTCTTTCTGTTGCCATGGGTTCACTCATAAAACTTGACGAAATGCAGGATACAATTTTCCCTGACTTAGGCATCTTCTTATACATGCCACCAATCACATCGGGCAGGACGGTGCATTGAAGGCACCAAATCTTACAGAAATCTTATTCAACTGTTACCCGATTTCCGATAATCATCTTAGTACAGGTATTTAAGGCAATTAAAACATTACCGCAGCCAATTTGGATGCTTCCCAGCGGTCGTATTTTGAGCCTCGCTGTGTTTCTGGGCCTCGGCAGAATCATGGCTGAAACTTCAGGACAATAAGCAACTTCGGCACAATAGTGCCCTTTGACCTGACCTGGTAATATCTGTGACAGGACTATTAGGTTTGAGGGACTGGCGTCTTGGCTCTGCCCCTTGGTTTGGTATTCAATGCCTGGGTGATCATCATTTGCCATGTCGTGGAAAGCTATATCTAAAACAGGACCACTTTTGTTAATAGAAAATCTGTTCAAAAATATATCAACAAGATCATCCCCACTTACAATGCCGTGTCGGAGCTCAACCTCCGTATGCGAATTTTTCGCTATAGGTTCCAAGATATGCACGAACTTATGCACCCTCTCCTTGTGAGGTGTGTTTTCCCCTGCTGTATAGTACTGCTTCAAATGTCCCTGGAAGCTATTCGGCCCCTTAAACTTACTTCACACCTCTTGAGCTTGGCTTATGAATCTGGGGCGCAGGAATTTCTGACAGGTTCCCCGACTGGGGTGAGACTTTTTAGGAGCGGTCTCCCATGCTGTTGTAGCTCCTAGTGCTGTTTCCAAAGTCTGGGTGTTTTGTGACTGAGGTACTCGGTCGGACACATGTGCAATAAATCCTCCCGGGTCTGTCATCCCAACATATGCAAGCAACCCTCTAGGCTGTGCACTAAGGCATCTAAGAGACTGAGTGTTCTGCGTGCATCTGTGGCCATGTAGCTCATACAGTTGACTCTGCCAGTTCTCCAGACCATCGTCTGAATCAGACATGCAGGAGCTATCACATTGCCAATCGATTACACCATTAGCGTCAAGCTCGACATAATCTGCGTCCTTGGCTGTGATATTGTAGATGTGGTCAAGAGTATCCTGCTCCCCTTCATCTCTGAGTGGTTCTGTATATCTTTCTCCTTGGGATGGGTTGAGGGGTATGATAACGCGCAGACCATTTCCTTCGAAGGTCATCTGTCTCCTCTCAAGATTGATAATTGCAGCATTGGCCATGGCCCACTCAATTCCCAACAGGGCTGGATAAGGGTTGCTGTCATCAATGATCTCAATAACTTCAAAATCTGCTAGAGTACTGACCCCATCAATGTCTATTGGAACATTAAGAAGTCGCCCGAGAGGTACAATCCTTTGTTGGTTAGCTAGTCGCAGTTGTATAGGTGACCAAACCAGGGAAGGATTTCCCATCTGTCCCCAGGTCTGCTTGGGTAGGACATTAACGTCTGATCCAAGATCCAAAATGACATCAGTCATATCATATTCCCCTATCTGAACGTTCAATCTCATTTCTCTTCCCGTTCTTCGGACACGACTAACAGTTTTCTCCTGATCAATTCCTTTTTGAGGGTCTGTGACAGCAAGAACTTTTTGCAGCTCTTTTAAGGCATTCTTATTCCACAAGAGTTTCATACAGCTCTGCAAGAAAGAGGATAGTGTACTTACTTTATCCGTCGAGGCCCCTTGTGGCTACGAAGCCTACTAAGGTTGCTGCGCAAGTACTTCTGCTACGCCAGGGTCAACAATATCGCACTGGGCCTCCTAGGCTGGTGCTTGGTCCTTCGCAGGGTGAAGGGCTGGGACATCCCCGGAGGTCTTACATGTGCACACCACAACAGGTTGCTTGGGCATGCTTTGAATATGCATCGTAGCTCCACTCCGGGTGACCACATTAAGGGCTGTGGCAGGTCTTTGCTCAATGAAAATCAACTGAATATTGGGGGTAGGGCCACGGTTGTTCTCCTGAATCTTTGCGAGGAGTTGGGGGCACTGTTCAATCACGTGGTCCACTGCGCGGCAATACCGACAGGTTGTAGTGGGGTTCCGACAGTCGCGATCCAAGTGGCCAACTTGGTTACAATTGTAACACACAACCTGGCCTCTACCTCTTCCGGTCATCTCACCGCGGCCACGACCGCCAAAAGCACCTCTTCGAGAGGCGCCGCCGCGGTAACCATAGCCATCACTATTCTGGGCCTCATTGTGCACTCGGTAAGCGTCAGAGGTGCGCTCTCACATAAGGTCGTAACTACGAAACTCTTCTTCATTATGCCCGATGGACTTACAGAACTGGAAGTAGGGGTTTTTGGGAACTTGAACATATCTCTGAAGAAGATGACAATGCTCAGGGTGGTGCTGGCTAGAGGTTTGGAAAATCTCACAGTATAGAATACCGGGATTAATTGGTTGGGCGCGCCCGTATTTAGGTAAGTTCTTGCCATGGGGCACTGGTCCCTATCATGACCCTCGGACCGACATTGAGTACACCAGAACTCCTCTCGACTGGTGTTAGCCTTCTTCATGTCGCGAAGCTCCACGGCCATCACACCTAGCTGCGCTTGTATTTGAGCGATACCAGAGTCATCTCCGACAGGGGAAGTCTCAAGTTTCATCGCGATTTCCAGAGCCTCTTGCTGGTCAGCAACCTTCTGTTGCATGAGTGGAGTTCTGATATGTGGTAACAATGCTGCAATAAACCATTCCTTGTGCTGCGCAGGACTAATGGTGAAGCTGACTTGGTCTAGTAGAACTTTGAATCTCTGGTCAAAGTCCCACACAGATTCGCCACGCCTATGTTGAATCTATTTGAGTTTAGTGATGCTCTGCGATTCTGATTTTGGTTTCTTAAATTCCTTAGTGAGGGCTGCCTTGATTTCATCCAAAGTGGGGTGCTGATTACTGGAGAATTTCATGAACCAGGTCAAAGCCCGGTCGCGAAAGGAAGTAATGAGCTGCGCGGTTCTCACATCCAGGTCTGTAATACTCTTCGCGTTCCAGACGGCCTCACATAAAAACCAGAACTGTTCTGGATCTTCTGATCCCGTTCCTTTGAAGATGGGCAGCTTAATGTCATCATCGAGGTGGGCCATGGTGGTTCGGGGAGGTTTGGGAGGGGGACAAGATGTTGATGGGGGGGGGTTTACGGGGGCAGATTGATCTGTGGCCGGAATACTCGGACTCAGTTGCCTGTCACACTGCGACCGAAATTTAGGGAAAACAAAGCGACGCTGTGGGGTGACGGGAGGGTTTCCTACCGAAGGGTTGTCCTTGGGGTCTGGCTGTTGATGGTTTACAAGGGGAGGTGCGGTGGTCTGACCTAAGGAGTAAGACTCAAAATATCTTTTGGACCTTTGCGCGCTTCGCGGCAACCCACTTTGCGCGTCAAAGGTATTCTCACTTGCAAACATATGTTAGTACTACTAAACTAACAGTCTGATTCAAATAATAATATACCCTTTTCAACCAATAGTATTTTAATCTTTAAGCTTAAGGAATTTAAAAACTTACCATGGGGGCTTTTAAAAAACTGTCGTTCAGCTTCACTGAAAGAAGTGCTTGTGTCAATGGCAAACTCTGTCACAAAGGCTTCCAACGTTTGCGTCGTCCAAAAATCAACAGCGCGGGATACCTCGTTGTTGACGTGTTGCACAAGATTGACCCTCGCCGGAGTCAACGCGAGAACCCGTCGAGCTTGGAAGTTTGTCCTTCTGTCTGTTAACCTAGACAACCACTGGTGCAATTCTATGTGGATACTACCAAAGAAAATTTCATAAGCATCACAAATAACATACCTTTGTAAAAATTCACTTGCACTACATCGAGGATTGGTGTTCTCTTGCTGCGCAAATTTCAAACAGACCTCAGCAAACCAATCACTGATTTCCTTCACAGAGGGCCTCCAGAACATAGCCCTTGAGGTACAATGTAAACCCCTCTTGAGCAGGTACTGAGTTCAACCGGCAACGGAACCAATTTGTTGGGCAATAGGGCAGACCCAGGTTTAATCCTTTAATGTCGCACCAACAAAAGACCCACAGTGTTGGCCCTTTCGGCAACAACCTGCGCATAGGTTGCAGTCTCACCCGAAACAACTATGGGGTGCCGCAGAATCAGGTTTCTGCAAGCAGAGAGGGGGATTACTGTACCTTAGCCTTTTAATAACCTTATTAAGCAATACTTGTAAAGCTTTACCATTCATTCAAATATAACTTCGCAAATAAATAAACAGTCGTGACTTGCTCAACCCACTACAGGGAATTCACAGCGAAGCTAAATATTAGCAGTGATCTAACTTATCAGATGTATATAGTTATTAATGCATAAAAGACAACAGAAACAGAAACAGCACAAGAAACCACAACACCGGATATAACGTTGTTCACCCCCAGTGTAGGGGTTACGTCCACAAACTGTGTTTTATTCAACTTGCTACAAAACCACAGTTTGATCTACGCACTCAGCTGCAGATCCCTTCAGTCCTTAAAAAGCCGCGCACACAGCAGCAGGCCCCTATGCACACAGCTGCAGGTCTTTCCTCAATATTTCTTACAAAAACCCTCAGCGCACACAGCTGCAGAGGTCGTCCACGCACACAGCTGGGACTTAACCTTTTCTTACAATATCAACCTTAGCTTCGCCTTAAGCTTTCTTAAATCATAAAACCTAACCTATCTTCTTTACACAAGCGCTTATTTATACTGTGCATTTTTACAAAACCCTGGTCTTAAACCATGGGTACCCAAAACCCTAAACCCTGAATTTCAACCAAGGGTTTATTACAAAAAAGGATTTTTAACTTCCCCCGACACCCCTAAGACTGTTTTGACCCGTAACTCCGCTTACAAACTTTCTGATTAACTGCGGAGTTACCCAAACATGGAGTCTGCGTCCCAACAGTTCATTTTTGCCAGAAAAGTTTTAAATTTGAATATACTAGCATCTTAATTAATTTTAATCAGAGTTAAATTAAACACCAAATTAATGTATAAACTTTAATCCACTTGTTTTTTTAATAAATTTTAATTAGTTATTTAACAATGAAGTTTGCACTTTTATCTGATGATGATGATGTTGGTTGACTTTAAAATCTTGTTTCTATGGTAAAAAGTTGTCAAAAATCTTTCCAAGCTCATTATAGTTTTGGCAAGTTAGGACGTCATAAAGTTTTGTATTTTAATAAATACTATAAAACTCAGATGTAACGTGAGTGTAAGCAAAACACTCTAAAAAGATATTCTTAATAAATCATAATCCATAAATTAAGATTACTGAAAAAAGAAATACAAAATAATCAATTCCTAAATTATATACATTAAAAAGTTATCCATGACCCATTTATTCATAAGGATGTTGTAAAAACCAATGTCTCTATATCCTTCTCATCTACTATGTTGCCTTGAATTAAAAAAAATCCTTTCATGGAGAAAAGAAAGGGTAGGACCTTGGATTCAAAAAATTTCCTTTAAGGAAAAGATAAGACCATGTTCTTTTGAATTATATAATAATAATAATAATAATCTATTTTTAAGGTCACTGCCAAGCGAGACACCAAATTAGTGTATGAGACCCCTTTGTTTGTGGGACAAGGGACCCCCCTCTGCACAACGATTTAACTGCTAAAGTCTACAGAGGTGTACATACACTACCCCCCTCTGAATTTGAACCTGTGACCTCCTAAGAGGAAACACATGCTCTTAACCATTAGGCCCACTCATGCTGTACTAGAAATGTACATATACAAATGGTTTAAAATGTTGGTTGTGACCATTATTACAAATCATATACTAAAAATATTGATCAATAATACATTAATTAAATTTCATATCAATTAGTTTAAACTATTAGGTTATCACTGATTTATTATTATATATTTAAAAATTATTAATATTTTTTAAAATTTAATTTAATTATAATAATATATAATATTTTAAAATGGTTTATTATAAATAATTTATATTGAATTAATTTTTTAATATTTTTATTTCATAATAAAATCACATGATACATGCACAAATAGTGATTTTCATGCTACTTTAGCCACCAATAATTGATAAACGTTTATGAATGTATAAAATATCACATCAAATACCTTAATTTGTTGTCAAAATTAGCTAATATTCAACATAGTTTGAGGAGTTGATATTTTCATAACTTGATGCACGGTTATGTATTCCAACAAACGACCTTATAAGGTTGATATACTTTAATATTAATATAATAAGTATATTTACTAAATATTAATATTTAATTAAACAATATTTTTATATTATAACTATAATATTAAATTTTTAAATTTTTTTAGCTTACGGGGTTAAGATGCATGTTTCATTTACAAGGCAACCTGAGTTCAATATCTTTATGGATGACTTAGTTGGGATGAGATGTCAAAAAATCCAATCATATTAACGGTTGGTATGACCTATACTGAGTGCAATCCCTAAATGATTTTGGTTTCCTAAAAAGTGGTTAAAATGCACTAACCTTCACTTATAGGCATTTTTAACAAAAAAAAAAACACAGTGTTAAATTTCAATATCAATATTATATATGCTAACTTCATTGTCATATATATCCTAAATATTATATTATATACTTTAATCTTGATTTACGAATTATATATATATAATTTTAATATAATGTAGTGAGTGATATATAAATATTAAAGTCATTAATTAATTAATTAATGCATCGAGAGGAACAATGTGATTTACAATGGAGTATGGGGGAGATGTTGTCATGTAATGTAGAGTTATGTCAAAAGTAAAAAATAATTAAAAAATCATGTCCTCTCATATAAGAAATTAAAACCAAATGAAACTTAATTAAAAAAATCTATATTGATTCATAAAACAAAAAAAATAAAACTAACATATGTCCATCTTAAATCTGGATCTATCAAGCATTGGCATCAAGAGGAATAAAATTTCTTGAGCTGTAACTTTTTTCTAAATGTGTAAAAAATTTAAGATAAAAAAAATACAATAAAACAAATCTGGTCCCTGTGGATAAGCATTTAAGATAGATCTATGCTCTAAAATAGAAAGTGTAAGGATGTGAATTTTGAAAAATTTAAATTCATCATTATAAAATCATCCATGGAACTTAAACTAAAATTAGTCCAAATATAATGAAATGGTCATTATATGTATGTATTTATGTATGCAATCCAAAAGGTATAGTGCAACAAACTATACTCAATGTTGTTGAGCATTATGCTACTTTTGTGCTAACAAGTTCCCAATTCAAACTCCTTGAATGATGCATATTATTCTACACAAATGAGTTTACTAGGGATGGCATCCAGTAATGTGGGAAGCATCCATTGTGGTTCCTCGTGAGTTTTTCTTTGATACACAAGTGCACCATGACATCCATAAATGTAGAGGGGCGAGTTCAAGTTAATGATGGTCACTTTTGGCATATTAGATTCAACATGCAACATAAAATTAAAAAACAAACTTCCCTCATCTTTCATGGCGATTTTGAGACATCTATGTATCTTGGTTTAGGTAAAAGAGATTAAATGTAGGAAACTGAATTGTTTTTTCTGAATGTATATAACTTATTTATGGAAAATTTTCATAAATAACTTAAATATTATTTTTGACATTTTATTGTTTTGGAAAAACTATAAGGTACATGTCCTTGTTGGTGCAACCTTTGAGTGCTTAACTGATAGAATCAATATACAAAAAACTTGTAAACATGTAGATAACAAGTATTACTCGTGCAATGTTATTTTTACAACAAAAAAAATAGCAAGTTTTTTTTATTTTTTTATAATTATCTAAGTAAGTAGACCTAAAATTAAAATGTGTTGATGCTTTTGAAGGCCTTTATGTAATAATGACATAATAGGTTTTTTTTATAGCGTATAGAGGTATGTGTCTAGTTTGACCATTGGATGTAGCTTGGGTGGTTGGGAGTAATGATTGTTACCCTCCCCTCCTAGGTTCAATTCTTGTAAGTGAAATGATTCTCTTATTGAGCCCCTATGTATTGACTATGTAATGGTTTGACTAAACATGTAATTTAGACCATACCTTGATTCTTCCTAATAGTAGGCATTGGCATATTTCCAATTGAAAACCTGACATACCTTGATTCTTTCTAATAGCAGGTATTGGCATAAATTTCCAATTGAAAACGTGTCTTTTTATTAAGGAGTTATCTCATATGTAAAAAAGAAAAAAAAATAGTAAAAATTAATATTTCTAAAAAAATTACAATTTATAATGTGTAGAAGTAGTTCTAACTATTTATGCAATTTCATGCTCGTAGGGGTGTAACTCAACTGATGATTCACTTGATATGAAGGACATGTTCGAAATGGAGGTCATGAGCTCAAATCACCTCGTCTTACCCATGGGATGTGTGGGTGCACCTAGAGGTATAGTGGTAGCCGGATTAGATCCTTGGACCCTGTGTCACGCGAGTACCAGCCCAGTCCCCTGTTGTTGATTCCCCTAGTACAAAAAAAATGTATGTAATTTCATAAAAAATGAAGTGAACATCAAATACATATCTATTGGGTAAAAGGAAAAAAATATTAAATTACTTATGATTTACTCTATTTCATGGCATAGGTTTGTTTAAACTAAACCCAATTCCAAGGAAACACATAGAATTAGAGGTGACATACAAACATGGTTTAACTGTTAAAAAATAAATTAATTATAGTTTACTCTATTTCATAGCATAGGTTTGTTTAAACTGAACCCAATTCCAAGGTAGGAGAGGGAGATAGTGGAGAATAAGGGGGATGGAGAGAGAGATGGACAAGGGGGTGAGTGATAGAGGGTTAGACAGAGCCTAGGGA